>WMED01020867.1:0-12055 GCA_019650415.1 Pipa parva
TGGCTCTTGCCTCAAGGGTTTTTTGCCTTCCTCTGGATCAACATTGCAGTATTGCAGGAATATAGGCTGAACTGGATGGACTTGTGTCTTTTTTCAGCCTTATGGACTATGTTACTATGTTACTATATTACATATTGGTGACCTCGCGGCCCATTAAGATTTCCGGTACACTTAGTAACATTGGAGTTTTAGGTGATCAATGACCCAGTCACTTACACCTATACAGATAAAAGCTCGCCCTCAGTAGCTTTGTGGGTCTTGTTATTCAAGTGAAAATCCAAACCCACACGCGCCACGTTCTATGTCGTTTCTTCTGCTTTCTGGGAAACTTCTCTTTTTATTTTCCTCTTTTTTTTTTTTTACTCGATATGCTCTGATTACTGATTATACCATTGAAAAGATTGCCTGAAGAAGGTTAATTAGCTGTTCTGACCTGATGAAGACATGGAGAGGATTCCTGGCGACTCACTAATTGCTACTCAATACATAATCCTGACGGAGTCGCAAAGTGCGTGACGCTCAATTCACTGGAAGCACAGATGGTGTCTCTGGTTCGTAACGCAGGCGCAGGCAGTTTAACTGTGTCTGTACTAAGGAAGAGCTGATAGGGGGGTCGTGTGTAAATTCCATCCCTGAATACAAAAAAATAAAAAATAAATCGAAAACAGTCGGAGAATTCCAGGATAGGAATATCTGAAAGTCCCGGGTCACAATGTAATGCAGCTCATTTGGAAGATTTATTTAAGTTACAGTACATTTACTTCTAGATTTATTATAAATAATAATAATAATAGTGGCGGTAAAATTCAGACTACCCCAGGCTACTGGTAAATAAATGAATACTAGGTTGTGCTCCTCTGTGTGGTCAGTCGCTCTGGAGATTTTAGGGAGCGTTTGATTTTTTGAGATCCCACGGTGGCTGTACTTGTGAAAGAAACACCTCCAATAAACTACAGGCCCCTCCCACTTACCCATTATTCTCTGTTTATGTGCCCTATTGTATAACTGTATCCATGAATGCCTAGATATGAGGGAACACACCCTATAAACTTCTTGTTACAGGCCCCTCCCACTTACCCCTCATTCTCTGTGTATGTGTCACGTGATATAAATATATCAGAGAATGCAAGGCACACCTCGATATACAGTGGTACCTCGGTTTTCAAACGACTTGGATTTCAAACAAATTGGTTTTCAACCACGAAATTCGAGAAAATTTTGTCTTGGAATCTGAACAAATATTTGGAACTCAAACACCCGAGATGAGCAGAATGGCATTCGCAGCATCAATACAAGTCAATCTGCGATTGGATTTCTTATGGGATAAATTGTTTTGGTTCTCAACCGCACTTCCAGAACGAATTGTGGTTGAGAACCAAGGTATCACTGTATTTTAGAATTTGTTTTGGATTCAGTTTGGCATCTATTAAACTAAAACCTACTTCTTAGCAAACCTTCACCCGGAGAGTAAAGTTTAAAGAATGTTACACAAGTTGCAACCTGATCTGTAAAAACTAATTTTACAAGCAACTGCTGCGCTCGCTGCCTTGTAATGCATACAACGTTACTTTCTATGTGTCACGGTTACCGCAGAGATTGTACAGAGCGTATCTGGGCTGCTGGTCCAATTAATGTCTGTAATTGTTATCAAGGAATCTAAACACAAACGATAATAACACCATATTAGGAAAAGGTAACTTTTGGATATTAAAACTATTAAAGCATAAAAAAAATAGCCTCTAGACGAGGGTTTTCCTTTGAAACCAAGTGGACAACGCCCTTTCCGTCAGCTTTACCTCTGAAGGGAATGTTCTAACCTGTAATCCGAGTTCCATTCTCCAGAGTCTGTCTCACAATCAGCATTTTGTACCTAAAAATGACTCCTAATTAAAGTGAATTTATAAGAGCAGTTCCACGGGATTAGAACTTCAATAAATCTAAGTCTCGATCCTCTCTCGCTGCGGAAATATATAAAAAAATATTAAAAAAAAAACAACTTAGTCTTATGTTGGTTATCTCTTCATTGCACAAAAAGAATATCATTAACCGGAAACTATATTCCTTTCTGTTGATATTACACCAAATAAAAAATCAAAAGGGATTAGATCCTGCCAGGTCTTCTTTGAATTCTCTTTATTAAATCTCCTTCAAATTTATTTCCCCTTAGACTGAAATAGTTGCAGAACATTGTGTGTCACACTGGAGGTGTACAATATCTCGGGCATAAAGCTTACCATCTAATGAACGCTAATTTCTGTGGGGATGGGCTGTTTCAGTGTCCATAGATTTTGGTCTCGCTGTTATTTTAAAATTCAAAATGAATTGTAAGGCTTCCAGAATCCAATTGCTTGGATTACCGCAATATTGTAGATTGTATAGCAACACTGAAATGCATTGTAAAATATATACAAAAAAAACCCAGGATGTAAACCTGATGGAAACAATGTAACAAGATGTCATTGTATTTGTGCATGCCTCTATGGCAGGGGTCGGCAACCTTTTGGGCTCAGAGAGCCATGGACATACGGCTCTGCTCAGCCCTTTAGAATCTGGAGCCGCTGATGTCATATGCGGCTCCGGATTGGCTAGCACCCCAGAAGCGTGGTGACGTCAACGGCTCAGGATTGGCTTCTCTCTAAAGCACATGCCGGCAATTAGCCGGCAGACTGTAACGAGCGGTACTTGCATGTGAGCACCGCTCATTACAGTCAAAGATCCAGTTGTGGCGATCAAAAGAGCTACATCTGGCTCGAGAGCCATAGGTTGCCGGCCCTGCTCTATAGTCTTTTCCCAGCTAATATACGTATATATTTATATACTGTATATATATAGATATATATATATATCTATATATATATACTGTATATATACAGTATATTGCAGTATTTGGTGATTCCTTTTTTATTTATTTTTTATTTTATTTATTTTTATACAGTCTTTCTAAATAAACAAGCTTTCGGGAGGTTTATTCTCCTCCCTTCATCTGGTTCAAGACAATGCTAATTATTAATTAGCGCGGTAGTCCACTGCAAATCCGCAGCAGTTATTCAAATACAGCACTTGTAAAAAAATCTTATCTTTGAAGTTAAATTCATAAATTGCTTTCTGTCTGTTCTTATCTTTACTAATAGCTGCCATGTTGTTAAAACAGACCTCACCCAGTCCCATTGGTTTCGATGGTGCTTTACATAAATAATTATACGAGAACTTCCCCGGAAAAATACATTTGTAAAGCCAAATAGCTAAAGAGAAATTCTGAAAATCATAATGAATGCATTTTATTTAAATATTCATTGAAGAACAATCACTTAATAATATATGGTTGTTTTTCTCTAGATTTAATACAGTAACCTCCCTTGTAGAAAACTTTATGCAATAGTAATTTCCAGTAAAGTTGTATAAATATTTCATATGTTCTATTTCGTTAGGGAGGAATAAACACAAGTTGTTATGATTCTAAGTAAATGTTTATTGCCTGTTAAAGGAACACTTTAGGCAGCAATAGTTATTTGTCTGTCCATGTGTCACCCACTTCCTTTATAGCAGATCAGCCTGCAATTGTTAGTTAATCATGAAATAACTGAGGATTCTAAACAACCAATCAGAATCCTGCAGGTGTAAGATGTCACAAAGTTTCCACCCGCCTGCTTCTTTCTGATTCAAGGCTGGGGATTTAAACTGTGACTTGAGATTCCAAGTAGACCAGTTGAGGAGGAAGGAAGTGAGAGAGGAGGGGCTTCTTTAAGGAAGTAGATGGACATTTAAAAACATTGAAAATAAGTAAATTTTTTAGATTGCAAAAGTAACTCATTTAATAGCGATAATTAGACAAGCAAGTAACTGTTGCAGAATGGACTGTTCGTTTAAAATATAACGGGGGCTTATTTATACAAATTGGGAATTTTCTGATAATACTGCTGCTGTGCTTTGCTCAATTTGCCAATTTGTGAAGAGGACTGACAGGTGGAGACATCAACAAGTTAGCGACATCAACAAGATCAGGGGCAA
Source organism: Pipa parva (assembly GCA_019650415.1). Lineage (NCBI taxonomy): Eukaryota > Metazoa > Chordata > Amphibia > Anura > Pipidae > Pipa > Pipa parva. The sequence goes on from WMED01020867.1 coordinate 4,009, forward strand.
GTTCAGGGGCAGCGCTGGAGTATAAATGCGCAATTGGTAAGTAAGTCCCTTTCCTAGATTCAACAAGCTCTTAGTTCTTCTTTAACTCTGGATGGTGAATTCACTTTTTGATCAATTTGCCCCTCAGTGTTTCCTTATTGTAAGAAGGTAATTGTGACACAGGGACCTGAGTGTGCTAAAACACGGGCACTGGCTGTGTAACTCAGATAAGCAGTAACAACATCTAAGAAAAATGTGTTTGTCCCCTTTTAATCCCCTCTTCCTTTAAAATTGTGAACTTTACCAATACAATCCTTGCCCAGCTCAATGTAGACTCCTCTACTGGACTCTCACTAACGTAGTGATACCCAAACTAAATCAAAATAAAACTGGGGTAATTTTGTATTTATTCATTTATATAGTGCTGCTGATAAATTACACAGGAGGTACTAGATGGTTCCATGATCATGGTGACTGCCTGTTGTCCACTGGTTTGATGACTCTTGAGATGTAGATTGTAAGCTCTACAGAACAGGGACCTCCAACCTCTTGTGTCAAACACAACCTACCGCTTAAAGTGATGTATCTTTGTGATATTTTACTTGTATTGTCTAATGCACTTTTCCCATGTCTGTATTATATTCATATTACTGAATTGTACAGCGCTGCGTAAATTTGTGGCGCTTTATAAATACAATTATACACACATGCATTATACATACATGCATGCATACATGTAATGTTCTGATATTCAGTTGTAGCCTTAATTGTATCCAGGACAGAGGTATGAGGGCCCAGGGGACTGTGGGATGTGAAGAATATGAACTTATTGCTTGAAGTAGAAAGTAAAACCATGTTAAGCTTATTTGCATATATTTCCCAGGAAGCATTGCGGTGAAGTCTCCCGATCTCCGCCCAGCAATCTAGCAAATCTACACTCTTTTCAGGTAAATAATAATTGATGGAAGCGGTGCCGTTTCACTCCATTCTATCCCCATTGTGCTCAGCATATTAAACGGTCGCCGCTAATGAATATGTTTTCTGTTCCCATTTAAAACCCATCAACAAGGAGAGCGGCTTTTGAAATTCAGCGAGCGTCCCGTGAAATAAATGGCGGGGGAAGGAGGAGAATAAAATTCAATCTCTGTCTCCGCTGATGGCCCATCACTTACATATATGTATGTTTAACAATAATTATTACTACTGCACAAGCTAAAATTGATTTTCCGTGCTCAGTCAGCTGGAATTAGATTGATAACAATGTTATAAAAGGCGCATTTCATGTTCAGAAGGAAACGGTTCCTATTGACTGTGAATGGAACATCAGAAAAGTAATGGCACTTGGAATATCTGTATCCTCTTCTTCCTGCAGGATCAATCCATCCATTTAGCAAAACGCACCTTCTAGCAGGGTTAATTGTTACCAGCCCCCCTGGCAGTGTAGACTGGTCATTTATGGAACCAGGAACTGGTAACAAAGTGTAACTGTAGGTAAAAGCCAGCAATTTCACCATCTTTTCTCTCTATTCACTCACTTTTTGCCATTAGAGGCTGGCTGAAAATGCGACAAAAAAATCTTTTCTTCTACTGTTATTATTATTATTATTATTTTTGCTTTAAAGTGTCATTTAAAAAAAAAATAGGGACAAAGACGTTGCATAAAGTTTGGAGTTTGTACTAAGTCAGCCGATTAGGTTTAGAATCTGATGAGAGAACAAGATCCAATTGCGTTGCGTTCTCAAAATAGTTTGGAGAAGAAAGAGTGGTCTGCAATTTAAGAAGCCCAGCAATGCACAACACCTTAACTGAAGACCAAGTGTTACCTTTAGAACAATTCCATTTAATGACCAAGTCCCAACCAAGGAATCATCTGCTATAAAACACCCTACCCTTATCCTAATGGAGGGATATATCAATCAAGAGGTTCATATGATATCCCTCCTTCCCACCCTTACTATCAGCATTATGGGTATGCATCTATACATGTGGTTCCTTTGGATGTCATTTCCTACCTGTGCAAGGTTTTGGGTATCACATGACCAGGACCGAGGTCCCTTAAACCCTTTTAGCTTTTTCACTTGTTTATGACAGCTTTATGGTGTCCTTTTTAGAGAATCAGGGCAAAAGAGTTGCACAATTTTTGGAGTTTGTACTAATTCAGCCAGTTGGGGCAGATTGTAATTCGGTGAGAGAAAAAAATTCAAGGGGGTAATTCAGGCGCTCGCTGGTCTCCAGCACTCGGAGATCAGTGAATGCTTTAAAGGTACGAGGCAACTCGAGTGGTTGCAAGGTGAGCCAAAGTACCTTTAAAGCATTCGCTGATCTCTGAGTGCAGGAGACCAGTGAGCACGTACCCGTCTCAGCGAAGTGAAGAGAAGCATCGCAAGGTAACTTTAATCTTTTCTGAATTACCCCCCGAATGTTTCAATAGAAAAGTGGTTTTCGATTTATGAAACCCAGCCACAGGTCACAATTTAACTAAAGATTAAAGGGGGGAGGGCGGAATATTTAAAGCTTTCCATTAATTTATATAGGATTGAAATCAACTTTAAAATGTTAAAAAAAAAGTGATGAGAGATTTTTTTAATAGATAATGCTGGTGTAATAATTAAAAAACACATTGGTTCTCTGGTGTTAAGTGGCCAAAATAACCTTTAAGATGTTTATAAACTTCTCCAGGTGGTAATTTGAAAACCAAACCAGTTAATGAGCAAAGAACCATCAGTAATAAAACAACACCCTACCCCTACCCCATGTGTGTGGGTGTATAATACAACCAAGAGGTCCACATGACATCCCTTCGTCCTACCCTTTGTGTTAGGGTTTGTTTGGATGTCATTACCAGCCTGTGCAATTTGTTGGGTATCAAATGACAGGAATGGAGGTCCCTAAACAACCCTTTCTTCAGCAATCACCACTTTTCATGACACAGTGGAGTAGCACAGTTGGCTAGGGGAGTTGGTATAAAGATGGACAACATGTAGTTACTTGTCTCTATCTTTCCACAACCATGATCAAACTGTGACTTGTATCGCCTGATATACTGAGTATTTTTCCACCCAGAAATTCCTTCACAAATCATGGGGTTCCTGATAAATATGTTCCCTTAACATGACTAGTTATAGACAAACTGGGGTCCTGGGCAAATTCACCAGCAGTGGGGGTGAACCCCCAAGAACTGCAACATGGAAGTCCCCTTGTAGGTATTAAGGGTAAAGACCTGACAAGACTTTCACTCTTCTCCTTGACTTGAGCCTACATTAACCCTGTTGTGGTAAAGAGGATCCACACCCAGTCCTGTGACAGTGCATCCTTCAGCCAGCGCCATCTTCTTTTCCATCCGCCATTAATGCAGCAACAAACAAGCAAGAGTCTCTGAGGGGCTTATTCATGAAAGTCCATACAGTCACGTAAAGTACCCTAGAGCCCTTATGCCATTCAGTTCTTCTCTATGGAAATCTTAGTGAATAGGGAGTAGAGAGTTAGTGACTATTGCAGCGTTGCGACTCAAAGTGTCGAGAATACACTAGGACAGTAGAATTCTCACTTTGATGAATAAGCCCCAGTCTCCGTGTGTGAAATTAAATGAGTACTTGTACTGCACTTGACTTCCACCAGCAGATTAAAGTATAAATCTCCCCCCTCCCCCCCCCATAGTCAATTTACCTTGAAATACTGCGGCGCGCGTCACAGATGGAAAATAAAAAGCTCCTCGCTACAATTGCGCAATTGCCCAATATGAGCTCATCTCAGAACTAATCAATATGAGCTCATCTCAGAGCTAATATTATGAATACATTCTCCTTAAATATTTTAGATTCTTGCGCGCACTTTTCTTTTTTATTAAAAAAAAAACGGATTGCGAAATCTGTCAGAAATAAATTCCCTTTTTTTTTTTTTCGACATTACACCTTTTGCCGGGAGGGTGAGAAAATATTGTGCGAGGCGAGCTTAATCTCACCTTTTATCAGTTTGGGTGACAAACTGTAAGGCTATTAGTGAGAAGTCTGAACATTGCTATGATAATCGTTACAATACCATCCCATTTGCTTGTCATGCCTCCGTAGCTGTAAAGAGATTTCTACCTCATTATGGCCGCTCTTTGTTGACTTGTCATTTTATCAGTGATACCTGCAGATTGCTTTAACATTTTAATGCAGTCTTAGAGGAAATCTCACACCAGCACCGCCATCAAGGGACTGCATATATAAGCGATTATATTATACGGTGAGAAAGCCGGCTCGTTTATTATTCCATACTGATATTTACTCCACATCAACTGCAAATTCTTCTTAAAGGGAGAGTTAGGAAGTAAAGAATGATTTAATGACATTTACTGTATATACCGTCATTACACTCCATGTAGACTCCATGTACACTCCATGTGCACTCCATGTGCACTCCATGTACACTCCATGTGCACTCCATGTACACTCCATGTGCACTCCATGTAGACTCCATGTAGACTCCATGTAGATTTCTGAAAACTCTCAGGGGGTTTATTCATCAAAGTGAGAATTCAACCTTCGACTGTTGAAGTGAAATCTTGCCAGTTGGGGCTGCAACGATCCGCTAGTCACATATTTTCTACTCCTTATTCGTTAAGCAGTGTATTTCCAGTGAAGATGCAAATGGCGCCAGATGCGGTTTATTGCGTAGTGTGGCATGGTAAGTCAGACAGTAGCAGGCCTGCCGTCCAACCCTTAATTCGCCATTGGTTAAATAAAACTGGCGATATTGGACACAATACGCAGACTCTGGTGCGTAAAGCGAAGAGCTCTGTAAGACTGCGACCAGCATAAGCATCAAAATTGAGTGTGAATTTGCCATGTCACAGAGTTTAATGAATGCATGAAGATCAGGACGTGGAGAATTGGCACAAACTCTGACCTTTTGCGCCGCTGATTGGAGTTTCGAGAATACAAAGAAACAGAGAAAAAAATGTAAAAGAATTTAGATTGAAGGATTCAGTGACCACCACTGCTCATGCTTTTTGGCTGTTGAATGTGCAGTCAATAACATCTCTCATTGTATAGTGAGCTTTACTGCATCAGCCTAATCCAACGCTCCCGGTGCAGTGTGTGCGGCAGTTGAATTTTAATCAGTAAACAATGTTAATATTATACTCCATATGCATATTACAGCTTTAAGCCTGTCACTTACACTTAATACTGCACTTAACCATTTGTGCATACTTCATACCCACCTTACATTATGTCCCAGAAGCAATTAAAATAGCCCACATTTAGCTGGTTAAATAAAACATGTAAAACAAGATCGGCCTCCGAATTTAATCTAAAAAGCAATTAGGATCGGTCTCTGCATTAAAACTCAGGAGCTTTTTAGAGTTTTAATTCTGTAAATCCACATTGTTTTAATATCAGGCCCATTAGCCTGCGGAGGTCGGGGACATTGGGCCTCATTGACTAAAGGGTGAATAGACGCATTTAGCTATGAATTTCCATCTATTTGTCACTTCCCCATGTTTGCTTATTAAGCAAACATTGCGATGTGCCAAATGTGAGACCAATTCGGGCGACTATGATAGTCGCGTGCTTACGGAGCTCTTCGCGTCACTTTGCATGCGCGTACTCAGGTACTTCTACTACTGACAAAGCATCCGAGTGTGTAGAAGGAGCAAATGTGACTGGGTGAACTGCTTTGAATTTACTCATTTGACTTCACCACATCAGAGTTGTGAATTGGGGGGTGGGGGGAGCTGACGGCAGAGCTTCGCATTCCACTTCTATCCGACTAACTACGCCACATCCGATTGCCGCTGTCCACCTGTTTCACTATTCACCACTTACTCAATAATGAAAAGTTAATTCGTGACTACTTTGGCGACGCAACTTGAATTTTAGAGAAGGGAAATCAACAGGTTAATTCACTCTTTAGTCAATAAGGCCCAATATTGACTCTAATGTTATTGTGATACCGTGGGTTTCCGTGAGGGGGGGGGGGAGTTTTATCTGAATTGAAATAATTGCTGAACAGGTGTGATACGCTGTGTGTAATGTGGATTTCATCAATCAAACAGAGAGGTTAGTAGACTGGGTACAGGGGTTCAAGGGTGCAACTGGGGGCAAAATCCCAGAGATGAAAAACTGCCCTGTTTATTTTTAATGCCAGCTGCCTTACTACAGTCACATGGCTTTTTGTAAAGTGTATGAAACGCTTTAATTAATCTGTTGATATTTACTGTGCATCCCCATTTCCATACCCAGGCTAGCAGCACACCTTCAGGGGCACACATCGCTTGGACTGGTACATTTATAAATCAACAAAAGAACAGGGAACCAGCGTTTCTTGCTTTGAACACGCACACATTTATTAATAATAGGGTAGGTCTTTCATATACTTACATTGCATCATGAATACCACACGTAAGATACAGTCAACAAATGGATACATAGTTGTCCACAGCTGGCACCACAGGCAGTCTGCACACGAGCCTTAGAGTAGCTCCAATCACTGGACAGGACCTCTCAGGGACTCTTTCTTCATTTCAAGGATAATCTGTGGTCCGTATGCCTACCACTCAGAGTCCCTAAACCTGCCACTCAGAGTCCCTATGCCTACCACTCAGAGTCCCTATGCCTACCACTCAGAGTCCCTATGCCTACCACTCAGAGTCCCTATGCCTACCACTCAGAGTCCCTATGCCTACCACTCAGATTTCTTATTCCTACCACTCATAGCCCCTAAGCCTACCACTCAGAGCACCTAAGCCTACCACTCAGAGTCCCTATGCCTACCACTCAGAGTTCCTAAGCCTACCACTCAGAGTCCCTATGCCTACCACTCAGATTCCTTATTCCTAACACTCAGAGCCCCTAAGCCTACCACTCAGAGCCCCTAAGCCTACCACTCAGAGTCCCTATGCCTACCACTCAGAGTCCCTATGCCTACCACTCAGAGTCCCTAAGCCTACCACTCATGGGCAGTGTGCAATGTAGCTAGGGTCTGTATAAACATGGGCAGTGTGCAGTGTAGCTAGGGTCCGTATAAACATGGGCAGTGTGCAGTGTAGCCAGGGTCTGTATAAACATGGGCAGTGTGCAGTGTAGCTAGGGTCCGGATAAACATGGGCAGTGTGCAGTGTAGCTAGGGTCCGTATAAACATGGGCCCTGGTGACTCTCAGATTGATGGCAAGGACAATCAGGAAGTCATATTTGTAAAAAGAACACAATATAAAATCAGATGTGGATGGCTGTGAATGTGAGCGCTATATAAATTGTTTGCATATGCGCAGTAGGATCACAGTCTGTCCAAAACACTAGTGCGAATGAGGCCCTAAAAGGAAACAAAATAAATTTTTTTAGTTGGAACCCAATGCGACATTTGACAGGAATATCTAATACTGTTTAAAAAATAATTTATATTTCTGGGAGAAAGAAAGTGTAGATTTGGGCTGAATAAACTTTATTATAAACACATCTTAGGACAGAATCAAGGAAATCGCACAAATCCCCATTAAAAATTCACATGAAAGAAAAAAAAAATCTTTCCAGAGTTTACTTCAATCCGCGCAGCTCAATTAAAAGCAAAATTTGACTTACTGTCCGAACCACTGGAAATTAATGTCTTCATTTAATAGTGTTGGATTTGACAAATTGGATGGTGTAGAAAAGTTAATTTACACGTACTAAAAATAATGAACAAGACTTTCGTTATTAAAAGAGATGAAAAGCCATTCTTGTGTTTTTTTTCTGCTTTTTATTTTTTTTAAAGAATAAGAATTTAACACTTTCCTTCTGAATTTATAGATTGGATTGAAGTGAAGAGGAAACCACTGCTGCGCTCGCTCTGTGAGCCAAAACACAGGAAGTGAAGAAGAAAACGCTGCTGCGCTTCCTCTGTGAGCCAAAACACAGGAAGTGAGGAGGAAACCGCTGCTGCGCTCACTCTATGAGACAAAACACAGGACGTGAAGAAGAAAACGCTGCTGCGCTTGCTTTGTGAGCCGAAACACAGGAAGTGAAGAGGAAACCGCTGCTGTGCTCACTCTGATATGAAACACAGGAAGTGAAGAGGAAACCGCTGCTGCGCTCGCTCTATGAGCCA
>WMED01020868.1:0-12055 GCA_019650415.1 Pipa parva
ATTTCATGATTGCACTATTTCAAATTATTCTAATTCGTTGACCAGCACTTGTATGGGCTTTTGGTGCTGCATCTGAAGATGAACTCTGATTTTGGGCATTATAGGTAATTCAGGGTGCACTTTGTTTTTGTATAAGAGGGCATATGTATGTGATTTTTTGAGTTTTAAAGATTATTTTTTCTGTCCCCTGCTAGAGCCTACAGCTAGTGTCATGTACTACCAACTCAAGTAACTGCATTAGCTTGCTGGTAGTCTTAATATTATTTTCTCTGAGGGTACAAACATTTTTTCTCAATGCTTTTCTTGTTAAGGGAGGGGTACCTCACTTACCATCTAACTTGTGGGTTTAAAAATAGTTTTCCCTCTGACAGTGCCATATGCTATTAACTGCCAAAGCAGATGTCTACCATACCTCCCAAGCTGTAAGCTGTCCACAGGTATTTGAATGGCTGAGCACTGAATGACCTCACCGGCACTCCACCTACTTCAATGTGATTGGCTGGGCTCAGGAGGGAAGCCCCATATTAGTAGTATTGTAAGAATCACATTCAAGAAGTATACCTCTCTTATTAGGAGCTTGTGTAAATTTGGTGTTTGCTCTTTCCAGGCATGGATCCCTAAAACATTGTTTATTCTTCCAATCTATAAGCAGAATTTGTTGAAATCTACTCTGTATTTTTTTCCCCGCAGGGCAGGCTACAGCATTGTTAATTACAGAAACTGTGCTAGAGGGTAAAGGTTTCTTAATAAGGCGATCGTAGCACAATAAAACTAATTGTATAGGTAATAGCAGTTCATGAAAAGAACAAAAACAACATATCAGCGAAGTGTTTGCTTTGGGAAAAATAATTACATAACAAATTATACATTTGGCTTCTCTGAAAAAGTTGTTTTAAGGAAAAATATAAGCATGCTTTAAATTCTCCATTGTTATTTTAGTTGTTATTGAATCATGCAATTAAACCATAATGTATAGATGAGTCATTCTCCTAAAGAAGGGCTGTCTACTCAGAGGCTTGTGGGCCGGGTATAGCCCTTAAAGGGATTTAAATTATGTCTTCCCAGCCTGGCCAAAAGCTCCAGAAAACGGATATGGCCTAAGGAAAAGTGAATCTATTCACTGTGGATGTCTTTACATATGCCACTTTACTACTCTTAAATGGTACATAAATAATTAAAGTGGTCTGCTTTTAACACTGACATTTCTTTCCATTAATGTAATTTTTTTTTCACTTAAAGTTGTTAGTTTTAATGGCTTTCTTCTGTTGACTGAGTTGTGGCTTTGGGTTTGTAATACTGCCTAGAATCAATCCCAAGTAATTGTACCCTATTGAATTTTTAAATTCTTGGCGCCTTGGGAATAACTACGTTGGTGCTGGCCCCATTATTGGAAAACCACAAGGTTAGAATTGCTTAGGAAAGGTGGTTCCCTGAAGAAAAGTGAATTGTCAGTAAGAGAGAAAGTGAGTTAGTGTAGAATAGGCACGCATGCACACATGTGGAATGTTCCTCAGGTGGTCTGATGTGGGATATGGGTGGTTTAGTCTGGATTAGCGTTATAGATATCTCCACTTTATCTCATGTTATTACTACAGTTAGCAAAGGAATTCTGTTTTCCAAATACACCTTTGTAGACATACAGCTCAGATTATTTTAAATTGTAGTATTATCCAGCACACAAGGGCACCGTTACACATTTCTCAGGGTGCTGTGCTGCCATTAAATCACATAGAAAACACTCATATTGAAACTAGGTAAAGGACCAGTAAAAATGTAACATTAATATTCCCGTTTGGAATGGCGTGGTAGTTAAAAACAGCGTTTATAAAAATGTCTCTGAAGTAACATTTATTAATTTTATGGCTTTCTCTATGTTCTTAACTTTAGCCCTGTTGGTGAACAGATTTCACTTTTTCCCATTGTTTTCTATGGTGCTTTACATTACATCTGTTATTTCGCTGATTTGTATGTTTGTACTTATTCAGTGACAATAAACTAATATATCATAAAGCATATACAGGAAGTGTGCCCTAAATCCCAGTTTTTTTAGGCTAAATAGCTAAATATCCTATAGCATACTGATGAATTAAGCATTGCTGATTTGATTTGCTTGGGTAATATGTGTCTGTTGTGGGTACAATTTAATTAAAGGGGCACTATAATGCTGAAATAACTGTACACTCACATAAAAACTCCTTTATACTAAGCCAATTACTGATACAAATAGTTAAAATAAGTTTAGGGAAGAAATAATACTTGCCGTTTGTTTCCTTTAATTAGTTTTCCTGAGAGCTGACATTTTCCTCCATCTGCTCCCCCCCTCTTTCTGTTCTTCAAGTCAGGCAACATGAGAAGGAAAAAGCTGCCTGACTGCTATTGGTTAAGTAGCGTGCTGACCTTTTGACCACATAAATTAAGCTTGTTTACAGGAGATTACAGAGGGAAAAATAACTTGTGCTCATATGCTAAGTAGTAAGTACGGTACCTTTTCATGGAAAGCTGTCCAGTACACGTCACACACACACATTTCCTGGTGCAGGAGTTTATCAGTGCTGCTTACTCAATCATTCTGTGTCACATGAAACAACTACAGGGGAGAAACGCTTCTCAGTAAGGTATAGTACTGCATACGTATAGATGTATTTTGACTATAGTTCCCCTTTAACTGCATTGCAAAGCATAGACTATAATACATTGTTAATACATAACAATCCTGTGTACACAGCCTTAGCTTGTTTATAAAACAATCTCCCTTTCACTGAAAACTTTGTGAGGATCTTTAGTTATGTCCTCTAAGAGTATTAACCATCCTTTATTCTGAAAAGACAAGGCAAATATAGGTGAACCGCTTTACTGTATTGTTCATTAACTGGAGTAATCCCTATTTACATGTAATATGACTTGCCTACTAATTTGTCATTTCACCAAAGAAAAGGAGCAGATGATAAATACAGCTGCTCTAATGTCACCAGTGAAACCCTTTTTTTTAACTTTATTTTTTGTTGAACTTTACTGATAAAATGGCTCATGACTTATCTTATTCTACAATGAGGTAGGTTGTGTACATTCTGTTACAGCTTGTGTTATACAGTTTCCCTTATAAACAAGGGGTTTTTTTGTTCAAAAGTAAAGCATGTCAGCAAATATATCAAAATGACATTATACTGACCTCATTTAAAATAAAAGTGGATAGAAGGTCAACTTAAAAAAGACTGCTACTGTCAGCTTATAGACATACAATGGGGAAAATAGGATTTGAATTGTGTAGTGACAGGCACTTACAATCCGGCCCTAATGTTATTCTCTGGAGTTTATAAAAGATTCACTGTATTCATTTATTGTAACTGGTTTAGTCTGTTCTGTTCTGTTCGTTCTTGTTGTTCAGGACATGGGACCCAAGCCCAGTGGAATCCTGTATTACATAGTTTTTGAAGATGATTTAATAAAAAAAAAACAAAAAAAAAACAATCATTCCAGCTTTAGAAATATTTAATTCTTGTACAAGTTAAGAAAACCAACACTAATAAAAATGTTATCTATGAAGTTAAATTCAAGAATGTTCTTGCTTTCTGGCAGTTTATATCTCTACTGATAGCAGACCTCACCCAGTACTATTGTTTTCTATGGTGCTTTATAGAAAACATATTCAGGAAGTGTGCATATTATACTTTCATGCTGTGTTTGCGTGGTGACATTACATGACATCAGCTTGATGACATCATTGCCTGCGACATGGCTGCTATCGCATGGCAAGCGATGTGAAGCTGTCACTGCTGGATGTCATTACGTCAGATGTGATGTAATTACGTTGTGGATGTGCTTTTCCATAGGTATGGGCATATTAGGGTGTGCTGTGGATGCCTGGCACCCCATTGTGCACACCTATGTGTACTTTGTAGACACATTTCAGAGTTTTTGTTAGGACAGATTGAATATATAATAACTATTAATGCATTTGAGGCATTTTTAATTTTTGGTGTTACTGTTCTTTTAATTAATTCTGCCTGTCCCTGAGCCATTTCCAGTTTCTCTGTATCTTTCTGCATTAGCAGCTACATAAATCTAAAGCAAGTATTAGTGTAGGTGTCTGTGCTGGAGAGTTAATGAAGTGTGTTAAGGGAAAGTTGATGATGTGTAAAATCAGCACGCGCTGCCAACTTACCTGCCAACTATTTCAAACATCCCTTCGCTTTCTGCAACACCTTTATTTTTACATACACAAAACTTACACTAAATTGCATTTCAGCTTTGTTACATATTTTTTTATGCATGTTCGTTATTTTGAACTGACATTAAACTCATTACTGAACCATTCCAATAATGGAATGAACAGTTGCTGGAAAAAGAAAGCATAGATAGGCGGTGTAATGCACTGCTACCTTGTACCACGAGGTTTTGGGTTCAATTCCACCTGCATGGAGATTGTATGTTCTCCCTGCAACTGTGTGGGTTTCCTCCATAATCCGAAAACATACATCTGTGTGTAACTGAATAGGGAAATTAGATTGTAAGATCCACGGGGCAGAGACTGAAGTGAATGATGAATTTGTGTAATAGATCAGTGCTATATAAATGAATAAATACAAAGATAGGGAGTTCCACATCTAAAGCCAGTAACTATTCTAGAGATAATGACTGAGCAGGACAATTGGATCTATAGTCCAGAGACCAGCTGGTAAGTGACTGTTAGGGAGGGAATGTTCATGAATTACATTTGCTGACAATCTAGACAGCAAGTGAAAGTACAACTACCTAAAAATAAAAACTAACTCACTGGGTCAATGTTTTGTATGTACCAAGCACATGCTACAGGAATGTTGTACATTTCTCGTTATAGTCTAGGAACAGCAGAGCAATTTGTAAGGATTGTCATTGCCGAGGGATTTGTATCTGGGTGGAGAAGCTTGTGGCAAAATAATCACAACCCTACAACCAGATTTTCTGCTTTTTATTTTCTTAAGTTCCTTATCCTCCCTTTTTATCTTCTGTGCTTAAAGCATCTGAAGAAGGTTGGAAAATTTGTCCTTTGTTGTAGCCAATAAGTTGTACTGCATATTAGTCATTCTATGTCTCCCAGTAATGACTAGTCAAACAAAAGAGGATCAAAGCTAAAAAGGAAATATCGTCTATTTACATATAAATCATTTCGAGAGCTGTCATGAAAGTGAAGTCTGTTTTCAGATAGTTGCACAATATTACTGATGTCGCCATCAAATCATCTTACAGGGTTTGTGTATGCTTGAATACAATGCAGTATACAGGTTTAGCTGGATTATGACTGATAAAACTGAATGGTCTGTCTTTTAAATGCTGCCAGGTTCCTGAGATATTTAAGTGCATGCAAAGGATTTTCACAAGACTGGGCACCAATAAACAGGATTTGTTCTTAGGGTGAAATTCATTAAAGTCGGAAAGAGCATTCTCTGTCTTTTTGATTTTATCTTGCGAGATCTTGCGTTATTCCTGTGAGATTACTGCACGAGTTTTTCCTATCTCGATTTTTTAAATATTTTTCGATAGTAAAGTAGCTATACTTTAGTAGTAATATATATCATTAATTTGCACTTCATGCATGGGAATAACTGGAATGCCAATCCAAATTAGAATTGGTATTTTTGTGGTGTATCTGGTATTGTAAAAACAAGTTGTGGGAAAAAGACTGGGAAAAGCTGGATTTCACTGTTGTCAACAGTTCTTAAAACTAGCTTTAACTGAGAGAGAGAACATTTTGTGATCATTTCTGCTTGCAAGGCATACTACCATATATACTCGTGTATAAGTCGATCTTGTGTATAAGTCGAGGTCAGCTTTTGGGCCAACAATTATGGAATTTGCTATGACCCATGGATAAGTCAAGACAGTATATCTAGACAGTAAAGTGCTGTTAGTACCAGCACTTAGCTAGTCCAAATTAATTGCCAAAAAAAATGAACTCCTATGATAACAGAAATGTTTTCCAATGCCCCATGAGAAAGTAACATCTACTCTTTGCCAGCCATTATTCTTCCTCCTGTACCACACTGAATAGATCATTCAAAATGGGCTAAGTGAAAATACTTTAATAAATATATAAATTACAAACACACATATTAAAATAAGTGCATCCCTATATTCTCAGTATGTTATATAACAATTTAATGAACTTTGAGGGGTTAAAATAATCTTACCGTAATTAGACTGACATTGTCCCTTTATGAGAGACAGTCCAACCGTTCGTCGGTAAACAGGACTAGGTACACCTGAGCAAACTTCCCCCTAGCCTGGTAATGTTGGTACTGGACCAGGGAAAGAGCTGGCAGTACTTTAATACTACCGTAAGCTGTAGTCAGCAGCAGTCCAAATCTCCCGCACCCACACTGGAGAAAGAGCAGTGCCAGCTGGGAGGTTTGTGTGTGTGTGGGGAGGGGGGGGGGGGGGGGTTGGGGGGGGGGGGGGGGGGGGGGGGGGGGGCGCCAATAGGGCCAGAGCCGGCTCTGAGAAGGAGACAGAAAAGGGGGCCCATTTAGCACAGCCAATGAGGAAACACAAGCTGAGCCCACCGAGGTCTCCCAAACTCACAGCAAGGCTGGCAGAGCCTGCAGAAGGAGATATTATGGTACGGCATAGAAATAAGCAGGACTTCAACACACACCGACCAAGGAGATTCAGCTACAGGAACCACGCTGGGGACTAGAGAGATCCCAGCCAGAGCAGCAGAAATACTGAATACAATTCAGTAAGGAGCCGCACGTACTGTAGCTTTTTTTTTCTTCTGAGTACTGTATTTACTTGTGTATAAGTCGAGTATACTATTTTACATGATTTTTTTTAAACTTAAATTTCTCGACTTATACATGAGTATATACCCACTGATAAACTGGATTTACTTTTTTTTCTATTTCCATGGAATGTGTAGTATAAAGGGGAACTATAGTTACAGTCACATCTTTGCATATGCAGTACTATACCTTAGTGAGAAGTGTTTCTCCCCAGTAGATGTTTCATCTGAAACAGAATAATTTATTATAGAGCCCTGGAAAACTCCCACACCAGGAAATGTGTGTGATATAGCTGCTAAATGCGAGAAGAAAAAAAAGCTGCCTGACTGCTATTGGTTAAGCAGTGTGCTGACCTTTTGGCCTCATTAGCAATGCTTTGTTTACATTCCTAAAATGCAGGAGATTACAAAGGAAAGCTAACTTGTGCACAGGAGTTAAGTAGTAAGTAGGGCAAAAATGTCCGGGGGAGGGTACCTTTTCATGGAGCACTATCCAATACATGTCACACACACATTTCCTGGTGCAGGAGTTTATCAGTGCTGCCTACTCAATCAATCTTCTTAAGATGAAACATCTGCTGGGGAGAAACACTTCTCACTAAGGTATAGTACTGCATATGTAAAGCTGTAGTCTGACTATAGTTCTCCTGTAAGGTCTCTTACATCTACATTTGTCAGAGTCTGTAGAGCATCTGAGACAGATCTACTGCTCATATGAAAGTACATTACATGTTTTCTTAAGTAAATTGCATATTTAGTTTACTGATCTAACTTGGAGCATCTCACTAATCTTTAACATGCTATAACTTTGGTACAATCCTTTGCAAACCCTTTACTGACATTCTTTGAATAATGCACTGATATCCAATATTTTTACTGACATTTTCTGAGATGTAAAATGAGTCCAGGGTTTTTCAACTCAACAGATTCATTGAGGTATGTGATTCTTCAGTCAATCACAAGTGCAAAACACTCATTGAGCATGGCTGACACGCATGGAATTTTGCCACATGTGATCTCGACAAAAAGAGATAAAATGCCTGCAGCAGTATTTTCTAGCAGTAAACACCTGCAACCAAAAGTCCAGTTCATCAGAATGTGAGATGGAGTACGTAAGTAGGCATAGACTATGTTTTTTCTGCATTTTCTATTTTTGAAAGGATACATTGGGCCTTATTGACTAAAGACCGAATAGTAGCCCTTGGCTGTGAATTCGGATTTGATCACCACTTCCTCATGTTCGCTTATTGAGAAAACTGCGCGATGTGGTGAATACACAATTAATTCAGGTGACTATGAAAGTCGCAATTTTACGGAGCACTTTGCATTACTGTGCATGCACGTGCACAGGTACTTCTGCCATTGACGAAGTGATGGAATCTGTAGAAGGAGTGAATATGAGTACTGCTCAAAATTCACCCACTTGACTTCACCACATCAGAGTGGAGAATTCAACTGACTACACCACACAATGCATCCGACAGCATTTGTCACTGTCTGCTTGTTTGAGAAGTTTATTCGCCGCTTAATCAATAATGAAAAGTCAATTCGTTACTATTTTGGCGATGTGACTTGAATTGTTGCTTAGTAAAGTCAACAAGCTAATTCTCCCTTTAGTCAATCAGCCCCATTATCTTTTTGCCCCAGCAGTACAGCACTGTTGCTATGTCATCATGGTACATGGTGTTTCATTGATGACTGTGATGGAGAATCCTTCCATGAAAATCTACACAGTCTCTCCATCTCTTACGTATAATTGAGGAGAAAGCCGGTTAAGTTTAGAACTTCACATTTGAATTGTTTGGGTAAAATAAAATAAAAATATGAATAGTAACAAAAATATAAAATGAACCCACTTTTGTTAAAAGAAATATACTATATTTGATATATGTGTATTTATTTGAATAGATTTAATTACAGGCATTAGTATGAATACATAAAACTGCTTGTACAGGACGCCATATAATCAAACGACACAATTTTTCATGGATATTTTTTTCCATCAGCTGCAGGATGCAGTTACATATTTCATTACGCTTAGATTTTCCTAAAAATTGTAAAGGCAAAAGTTTATATAAAAAAATAGAGAATATCTTCCTCAGATGCTCAGACAGATATTAAACCACAGGCAACATGCCTTCTGTTTTTTGTATGTCTTGCTAGGCATGTTAAAACTAGCACAGTGTTGCACTGCTGTGTCATACCTGCTGTGAAATGTGAGCCATAGATGGCTGCTCATTCTTTTAACTAAGCTTTCCTTATCACTTTTTTTCTGTTTCCCCAAACTTCCCAAAAGTGGTGAATTCACACTTAAATAAATAGTTTTTGAGGAATATTTACTGTGTTTCCCCAAAAATAAGAAATTGTCTTATATAACTTTTTGCTCTGGAAGACACACTAGGTCTTATTTTTGGGGGAAATACGGAAATACTTACTGGGCTGGCCTTGGGAGAAGAGCCGAACTGCCGCGTTCCTCTTCCTGCTCGCTTCCTAATCACGCCGGTGTTAATCAGGCAGACTTGGGAGCCACATGATCGCTTCAGCACTCTTCGGTCTTCTCCCTGCCACTTCAGGGCATTTCAATCCCGGCACATATAACTCCTGTCTATTCAGGTCTTTAGTTCTTGGGACTAGGTAGGGGTCTCAGGGAGGTGTTAACCCTAACAGGAGGAAGCTTTAAAAATAACTGCAGCTAGGTCTTTTTCAGGAGAGGCCTTGTATTTCTAAGCTATGAAAAAATCACACTAGCTAGGGCGAAATTTATTAAAGCTGGTCTTTTCGACTTTACCGAGAGAAATGTTGTTTTGTTCTCCCAAGATTTCTTTCAAGATCAAGTTTTCGAATTTTCTTCCATGGAAAGGTAGCCATACTTTTACATTAGTAGCAGGGCTACCTTTCCATTGAAAATATTGAAAAATCTTGATAAAAAACTTGATCTCGAAAGAAATCTCGCAAGAACAAAACAAGATTTCTCTCGGTAAAGTCAGAAAGCCCCAGAGCGGGCTTTCCGACTTTAAGAAATTTCGCCCTTATTTTCGGCGAAACACTGTATTAAGATAGTTTTGACCTGATCGATTCGCTTTGCTGCTATTCACCATATTATAGCCATAATATTTTGTTTGCTCCCCTTTTATATTTGCGCCATTTATATATTGGTGAAAACAAAAAAGAACGATATTGATAAATAACGATACATTAAAACCACCACACTTTGCGCTGTATTCAATGGAGTCCCATTCTGTTTTTTGTTTAATATTGATATCGTAGATCTTTTTTTGCCCTAATCCAGGTGAACACTTTTCAACAAAAAGAAGATTTGTACATATTGATAAGGGCAATATTAATATTTTAGTACTATGCAATGTGAATTCACTAGCGACAGACTCATTTAACGTAATCTAAGTTTTTCCAATGTTTACAAATATGGCTCACTTTGGCTTTACATCAACCTTTAAAACAAGTCATGGGCTATGGATAATGTACTTTTATCTGCAATTATGGAACAATAACAAATATTTATAAATGAAATAATGCTTTATTGCCAGCCAGATATGAGAATATCCATGACCCCAACATGGTAGCACAGATTACACGAGGAGCAGGAGATTATAACAGGGGGTGAGCTGGAGAAGGTGCTAGAAAGCCAGAGAATTAAGAGTATTTAGACAAAGCACAGGATACTGAGAGCTACCAACTCTCTAAGAATGATCTTTTTTTTGTGGGTTGTGCTGGATGGTGGTCTCATCCAGACTGACAAGTATTTGTATTGCTCTGAGGATCAGCTGTCACAAAACAACCCCAGCAAGCTGCATCCCAGCTGGTAACTAACTAAAATCTATTTTATGCCTCTGTGATCACATAGTTATGTCCTCTTTGGTGAAACACACACCCACACACACTCTTCCTAGTTCTTTTCCTCTATGACATTCTCTTTACAAACCTAAACCGCCAAAAGAATGTCAAGCAGCTTGTCCCATATATTTAAAGTCCTCAGCTTCCCAAAGTGTCCATTCCACACACCAGGATCTGTAATCCAAAGCAGCACATGATAGCTGCATGTTGATAAAGTGCAAAACATTATTTTTCAGTGATCTACTTGTTTAGATTTGGATCTTAGAATTCATTTTGAACTTAATTCTATTTATATTTTATTTTACACTACTGTTTACATTGTTATGACCGTTTCAATGCAAATTTCAAGTACATTTTTATAAAAGTTTAATTGGCAGATAATTTGCAATGATTTAGCAGTATGTCTGGTGTAAAGCAATATGTAATTTATATATATACAGTATTTCTATTCTGTTTGTATTGTTTCTGTTGGTGTAGTACATGATAAACTGGTACACTTCAAGGTTATATTGAAAAAAAACTTTTGCTTTTTTAAATTATTCTAGGTTTTAAAAAAGAGCTAAAGCAACCTCCTCACAAACACACAATAAAGTAGCCCACTTGTCTGCCTCTTAAATCATTATATTAAAAAAATCTATATTAGCTTTGTATGCTCTATACCAGTGATGGCAAACCTATAGCACACGTGCCAGAGAGGTCACACGCTCCTTCACCGCTGGTGCTGTCCCTCATCCCCCTTGCGAGCGAGCGCTCCTCCAGTGCAGGCCGCACAGTTTTCAGGTCAGATCTACTGAAGGACTGCTTGCTTGCTGGGGAATGCTCCTCCCCTGACGCAGGCGCGATGACATCACTTGCCGACTTGCAGCATCCATTTTGAATACATTATGAATGGAAATCCTGACCTGTGATGTCACTGATGAGGTTTTGGCAGCATTAAAATTAACCTGATTGCATCTTTAGCACTGTTTTCTCTGACTGTATATAATACTACCAATAAAATGTAAGTGCTTTACATTGTCATAGATCACATGTCCTTTGTGTACCACCAAAGGGGATTCCTTGCAACTATTACATCAGATATAAAAGGACCTCGTGAAGTAAACCATATAAATTAATGTTTGCTCATTTATAAACAGCGTTATTTGTAAAATATATGAATTTTTTTCTTTAGCTCCACTAAAAAGGTTCCCTTTTTTGTAGTGAAGAAAATCATGGCCATTTACTAAGTATGCTAATGTAGATTACTCTGTTGTTTTACTGCAGGGGGGAACGTAACCTCACTGATACCAACCACAATGCACCTGGTTGGAAAAGCATTGGCGTTACAACTACATCACGACTTCAACAGGCCCATGGAAAAGTTGGAAAAATAAAGCCCCATACTATCCCATTCAGGAATGTGTCGGCAGAGCCGGCGTTAGGGGGGGGCAAAGTGGGCAACTGCCC
>WMED01020869.1:0-12055 GCA_019650415.1 Pipa parva
ATGTACAGCTCCTTTTATTTCAGTGAATGCCAGATTTGTATCTAGTTTGATGGTGTCAATCCAACAAGTTCTTGGTCAGCCTTGTCCTCTGCCTCCACTTACCATTCCAAACATGATGTCTTTTTCCAAGGAGTGGCTTCTTATCACGTGGCT
The DNA here is from genome assembly GCA_019650415.1 of Pipa parva. Classification (NCBI taxonomy): domain Eukaryota; kingdom Metazoa; phylum Chordata; class Amphibia; order Anura; family Pipidae; genus Pipa; species Pipa parva. The sequence goes on from WMED01020869.1 coordinate 154, forward strand.
GAAATAGGCTAGTCACTGTTTGGTGATTTTGGCTTCTAACAAAAGATTTAGTTTATTTCACTCCAGGACTTCGAGGTTGGTGATATGTTCAGGTGTGCAGTCACCATCGCAGTCTATGTTGGAGCCGAGGAATATAAACCATATATATCCACCACTTCAATTTCTTCACCATTCATCTTAACGCTGATGTTCTTATTTACAGCTGTGGTCATGATCTTCATCTTTTTGATGTTCAGATGCAGGCCAGATTTCTCACTTTTGTCTTTTAATTTCATGAGAAATTGCTCCAGGACTCTCTTACTTTCTGCGATTAGAGTGGTATCGTCGGCATATCTGAGGTTATTGATGTTTCTGCCTCCAATTTTTGATGTTCAGCTCATCCAGTCCTGCTCTGCACATGACCATTTCAGCATAGAGGTTGAAACTGTAAGAAATACTTACAGGCGTCCATTCCAGCACTGGATCCCCTCTTCTAATGCGCGTGTGCCATGCACTGCCAGCGCTTTGAGCGCACGGTCATGTGATGCACCCACCGTGACATCACGGGGACATGTGCCTGGTGTGCCCTTTAGGCAGGAGCGTGCCTGCCTCTCTGCCTATATGAGGCAGATGCGCTCCAGTCCCAGCGCCCAAATTTAAAAATACAAAAGAGCATTCGTTTTAGTATTTGTTGGGCTCCGTTAAGTTCCTGCTATATTATTAAAGCTATAGCCAGTTACTGTGTTCCTGCCATCGCTTGAGTTTCTGTTCCAGTACCCTGAGTCCTGTACCTGAGTCCTGTGTCCAGAGTCCTGTACCATACATAGTACAGTGTCCAGAGTCCTGTACCAGTGTCTTGTACTTTGGCCGTATTCATAGCCACCACAGAACAGCTGACTTAGGGGCCGTGACCTGGGTACTCTCGGCAGCTGAGTCCAGTACCTCCTTGTGGGGGTTAAAGGTGAAGACCGGAGAGTACCTTAGACTCTGATCTATCAGAGCTATCATCAATATTTATTAATGTCCAGAGTTAAAATGGTACATATTTCAATGACTTGCAAACCAGACCTAGATAGATGAAAAAGTCAAGGGTGGCATATCATTCAGGGAGAAATACTATCATGCAAAACTGATGACTGACTGACTACAATTTAAGGAGAAAAATACAGAAAACTTTTGTAGAAAGGAACATGCAGTGAATTCGGATTCTTATTACCTCTGAAACTACCTTCTACATGTCTTCCAGGAGGTCTAAATCTCTCCTTGGATATACTCCAAATTGATAACCATAAGTGTCCAATCATATACCATCTCTCTACCCAATGCTCCCTGTAGCATGCCCTACCACTGCTCCTTTTAAATACTTGTAACTGGACTAAACAAGTCTAAATTGCCAATCAGGTGTTGAGGAACATTGTAGAATGACTTTGGAAGGACTTTACATTCAGTTATTTAAACATTACATTTCCTGCTGCACAGAGTATTCCTGCAGCTCATACAACCCTCCCGGGTTTGTGGTATACAATTCATGTATGCTTTACCTACAATACATAGCATTCACACATACACAATATATGGCATATTTTAAGCATTGTGTAACATCTGTATTCTTCACTAGTCATGAAAGAGATATTTTCTCTGCTAAAAGAATTACCATAAGAGTGTTACATCATGCCTTCAGTAATGTTTTATTGATGATTGTTTTGTTGTATTTTTGCAACACTTTTGTATTAACCCCTCTAGCAGTCTACTCATATAAGTTTAGGCTAAATTGGTATATGCTCTTTTCAGGCCACCTTACATCCACCTACGGCAATGACAAACCAGAAAGTTCAAGTCCAACCCTGGCTTCCTGGATGCTGTATACAGGGAAGGGATGGTGTTTTGTGGTAGCAAAAAGCAGGACCTAGACTGAAAATTTGCATCTCAGTGTATTATCCTACCATTATGTCTTTATTTGTTCTATCTACTCTGATAACAGAAATAGTGCAGCTTATTTCTGGGGTCTTTGGTACCAAGATCATATAGTATGGCAGTGCAGATTGGCCTCTTTATTAAGTTTAACTAAAAATACAAAATTATTGACTTTGATCTATGGAGGTAAATGGATATTTTTTTTTTTCCTTTAAGCACAATGATTTTACTGGAACTATATTTTTAATGAAAGGTTAAATAGGTATTGTGGTCATTTTTTCTGACCTGTTCAGAGGAGGAATAAGAGGACTGCTTAGCCATAAGTAGATTGTTGTCATTTATAGTGGGCTACCTTATTTAATAGAGTAATAGAACCATTAGGCAACTCTCCTAAGAAATCCAATTTGAATTATGATTTATTTTGATATTTAAAGCCTTGTGCACCATATCCAGTAATCATTTGTTATCTGCCTAATATTAATAAACCACTTTAAAGAGGTTGTATTGTAAGCTGAAAAAAATGATCCTTGATCCTGTTGGGACCCTATTTAAGAGACTACTAAGACTATTTTTGTAAACGTTACTCTGTGTTTTATGAAATGTAGCTGTTCATTGTTTCATGCAAATCTATATGTTGTGTAATGTAATACACAAATTCTAACATGACTGGAGTATATTTTAGTAAAATGGAAAATAACAGCGAAATGATTGACAGAACAAAGCATATGAAAGCAAAGATGAATCTAACCCACATTTAGATCTAAGAAAAATATTTGCCTGAAGGGAAAATATTAATTAGTTTGTCTACATGCAAAGAGATAAGTCTGCAAGACATATCCATCAAAAGGCAGGGGAATAAATAGCAAAATGGAAATTATTTGTAAATTGACAGTAAACTTGGCAAACGTTAAAGGGGTAAACAAGTTATTTGGCATGCAAAGCACTCTGGAATCACAGACTCTGTCAAGAGGCATCTGTGCACAGATTCACTTATTTGACAGAAATTAACATTTTGCAGAAATCTTTGTTACATCCTAAAGATTTCTTTGCTCTCATTAATTATTTTAAATTATTTTAATTGGAGCTTTACAGTGTTCTATGTAAACACTGAAGGGGTATCAAAATGCACAGGGTCCAGTTATTTATTAACATTTTTAAATTCAATTAATTTGTGCTCGTATCTTGGGACTCTAATGTCTTGTTCAAGTTAAAAATATATAAACACATCTTACTAAAACTACTTAACTATTATACAAATACTTGTAAAATATTTTATTGCTTGATTGGATTGATTAGAATTTTGCATTTGAGGATATATATATATATATATATATATATATATATACATACATACACAAAATTAGAGATAAAGATGAGTGAAATGAAATAAAACAGTTCTAGTATCATATTTTTATAATCCCTTTCACAGAAATTAAATGAAAAGTGACTAATCTTTCCAGTTAAAAGGCCAAGTGACCAGCAACAATCCAGTAAAGTCCTGTGTTCAGTTACAATGCCAAGTGACCAGCTTCTTGTTTTTCTGTGAAGACAGAAAGTCAGCGAGCGTGTAATTACCACAAATCAGCTGACTAATTTGGAAGAAAAAGTTGCAGACACTTTGATTCAAGATGTTTTGAATTTGTACAAATCACAAGATTCTTGTTTGTTTTAATGAACCATTTTTTCAAAATAAACATTCAAGGGAAATTATTACAGCACAAATGTGTCTGTGTGTGCCCTATAACACAGCATAATGTAGTAGATTGGCATTAAAATACTTATTTACATCTCAAAAAATGGCAGTCCTCTATGATGTTATGACTGAGACAGTGTCTAGAATAAAGGTATATGTAAATGCATGATATGAAAATGGTATAGCTGTGAATGTGATCACAAAACTATAGTACAGTACAATATTATGTCTAGAATATAAAAATGTAAATATAAAACTATATTATGTTTGTATGAAATAGGATTACTACTACATTGAAAATTTTGAGATAAATTTTAAATATAAATAAACTGATAAGTTTTAAATATCAGTTTAAAATTTTCACTTATCTCTGCTTATTTTCACACCATGTGATTCCATGAAATTCCAGCTTTCCACTCTATAGAATATTTCCTGCTAGGATACCTGTATTTTATTGCTTTTATTCTAGTCATGGAACATACTGTAAATACCTTTTCTGTATACATTATAACTAAAACTCGCCCTTGTGCTTAAAGGGAATATATCAATAACCCTGCAAAATATCAATTCATAACAGTCTCAGACTGCGGGGGTAATTCAGCAAACTGTGAACTTACCTCCCGATCCTTCGCATCAGCTCGCTGAGAAATCTTGTTCCTAAACAAGACATCAGCGAACGCTTTAAAGGTATTCCAGTCTTGGTGAGGTGACTTGAATGGTCTCGCTGAGACTGGAATACCTTCAAAGCATTCGCTGATGTCCACATGTAGGACATCAGCGAGCGCGTAACAGTCTCAGCGAGCTGATGAGAAGGATCGGGAGGTAAGCTGAATTACCCCCTGCGTCCTTAGGATTCTTTAAGAAAGAAAGTGAATGTCTAAGTTATATTCTAAAATAAATGTACTCATCCTAAAAATTACATTTTTTTCTATAAAGTAAATGCTACCTACAGGGGTTGGACAATGAAACTGAAACACCTGTCATTTTAATTTGGGAGATTTCATGGATAAGTTGGCCAAGCCTTGTGGCCACTCTTCATCAATTGCACATTGCACCAGTAAGAGCAGAGTGTGAAGGTTCAATTAGCAGAGTAAGAGCACTATTTTTCTCAAAATATTGCAATGCACACAACATTATGGGTGAAATACCAGAGTTCAAAAGAAGACAAATTGTTGGAGCACGTCTTGCTGGCGCATCTTTGACCAAGACAGCAAGTCTAAGTGATGTGTCAAGAGCCACGGTATCCAGGTCAATGTCAGCATACCACCAAGAAGGACGAAACACATCCAACAGGATTAACTGTGAACACAAGAGGAAGCTCTCTGAAAGGGATGTTCGGGTGCTAACCCAGATTGTATCCAAAATACATAAAACCATGGCTGCCCAAATCATGTATATGAATATATATTATAAATATACACACTTGTATATGTCATTCCCTAGATTAAATAATGCTGTATTGGCCGCAAAAGAATGCCCTACACCATACTAATAAATTATTGTGGACTAAAATGACAGGTGTTTCAGTTTCATTGTTCAACCCCTGTATTTTGTCTGGTCAGTTTTTCTCCTTCCCATTGAATTCCTCTTTCCTGATATCCGATCTGTTTGAATCTGAATTGAATATCATCCGCATCTGCATTTGAAAGCATAATTACTACAGGTCCTGTACATGCATGGGAATTATCCCATGGGTGGAATTGTTATTAGATCCTATGCATGCATTCTATCAGCTCACAGCAGGTTAACAGTTCCTATAGTTTTTTTAATGTGTTTTAGAACTTAGGTTTAGTCTATTAATTCTTAAAAGCAGTTCTGTTTCTCTACACTTTTATGTTAACAACAAACTGAGCAATTGTGTATTTAATATATGTAAAAAAACTACTCAAACAGCTTGGAAGAGTGCTCTCAGGGGACCTGCACATCATCAACTATTGACTACATCATCAATGTATCTCAGGCAGGAAGTATATTTCCTCATATGCATACTGTTTTTTTTTTAAATAACTTCCATATATCTGCTGCATAGATGGCAAATAAAGGGGCATAAATTCACATTCACAACATCCTACTTTTCAGACAGGACTACCAGTTCCCAAAATGATTGGTCTTCCTAGAATCACTTGAATGTTTATATATTTTAAGGATCCTTCCATTCACATATAAGACAATTAAATAGTTCATTGCTTGTAGGTTCATTCATGGATATTTTCAGCTTGCTTGACACATTTTAATCACTTGTAATGTATTCAAAGGGTGGAAATATCATCATCTATTATAACTACAAAACTACCCATGTGTGGACTACAATCTCAGTTTTTCCTTACTTCTCAGTTAAAGGTCCAAGCAAGGTGTTTTATTGATATATTTGTCAGATCACAATTTTCATTCTTCATTTTTTGAAAAAGTCCCTTTATACTGTATGTTACTGAAAGAGAGCAACTATATGCGTGTTGTTCTTATGCCATACTATTTTATTATTTTATACTGTATTTATCATTCCTAAATTTTTCTATAATTTACCAGCACATGGGACATATTTATGAAGGATTAATAACTGTAAAATGTTATTTTTGCTGTTTTCTCAAATATGATAAACTGAAAATTTGCTTTGACCTGTTTACCATTTTTACCAATATATATTCAAAAAAACAATGTTTTAAATTTATTTTTTGTTAATTTTTCCATTTTTACTAATAAAGTTTCATTTTCACATTTTTTTCTTGGGTAAATATAAAGTTTATATTTTTTGTACCGGTGAAAATATCATTTCTGCCAGAGAATATTTTTGCCTACTTTTACTTTGACAAATATCCTTTGTAAACTTAGGTTTATTTATCTTCCTCTGATGCGTTCTATAGTTTACCTATCTTTTGTTTGTTTTTACCTGATCTTCTAGAAAAAAAAAATTTCAACCATCTTGTTCCTATGTTGCTTTCCATCTAATTATCACTATTTGACTACTTTTTTTCAAATCTTTCAAATGTTTACTTGCTTCTAAATTAGACTTCATGTAAATATAAATTATATTAAAAAACATCCACTCTTCCCTTCTTGAAATTTTTAGAGTTACTTCAGATTTATTTTTATTTTTTGAACCATTCAATAATGTGCTTACACAACTTTCATTTCTTTGTTATTTATATAATATATAAAGACTATATATATATATATATATATATATATATATATATATATATATATATATATTTGTAGACAGTATACGAAATTTATTAAAGTTGGTAATTACCGATATCGCGATATCAATACTATCGATATCACAATAGCGGTAATTACCAACTTTAAATACTGTCTACAAATAAATAGTAGGCTAAAGATTTCCCATTTTTGATTCTATTAAAGTTTTCAGAAAACCCTGAAAGATGCTTCCCATTTTTTGTCATTCCCTTACTTATAAACATCAGAAAAAAAGCTTCTGTAATTTATGACCCTTGCCCTATATGCCTTATACCATATTGCATGTTAATACTCACAAGGAATTGGTTAAAGAGATACACTTGTACATGACTCAACAATTTGGAGACTGCTGAATGGCTTTGCATCTTTCCAAATATTGAAGCTTATGTGAAAAGAGTCACAGAAGGATTGGTTCAATATGCCTATATTAAATGTATCTATATATATATTGAAGGACAGTTATGTATTTGTTATCATATTATACCTTCCAGATGTCCATTTATGTCTTTCACTTGGATTCTTACCCACTGCATTCCATACCATATACAGCACACCAATTGCAGCGAAATTTATTAAAGTCAGAAAAGCCTTTTTGGCTTTTCCGACTTTAATTGGGAGAACGCTTTTAATTTTCTCCTGGTGAGTATTGTGAGATTTGCATCGTGCGATACTTACCGGGAGGAACTTTTTTAAATTAAATATATCCATGGAAAGGTAGCCATACAGTATAGCTACCTTTCCATGTATATATCCAATAAAAAAAGTTTCTCACAGCAAGTATTGTACAAGTCAAATCTCGCGATACTTACCGGGAGAAACTTCAAAGCCTTCTCCCGAGTTATTAAATTCAGAAAAGCGCAAAAGGCTTTTCTGAATTTAATACATTTCGCCCAAAAGACTAAAAAAGGACTATTGTCTGTGGGTGATGTGGTGCTTGGCTATTTGTTTTTTTTAGAAAAAAGACAATTGCTATTAGGTCAATCCTAATCCTAAATCTTGTTCCTAGACAAGACTTGTCATCTTGAATTTCTGATATTTATTGCTTTATGTTCTTTCTCTCTATCTGCTGGTTTCAGCCAAATTGGGCTTCCTGGGGCTCATAGAACAGTTTCATTTGAAACAATATGAATTGGCATAGTTTGTTTACTTAACAAATAAAAGATGCCTGCATCTCAAGGAAGAAGCACAAACTCAAATTAGGAATTCAACTTTAAAGCTGTTATTTTTACTTTTACTTTATAGGGATAACGCATGTCAGTCCAAATAGGCTTTATGGTGTTACTTGTATTTTGCAGTTTCAGGCTAGCTTGCTTGTCAGATCAGAATATACTGTAACTCTGTTACCATGTAGCTGAATAAATAATTGTGTTCTTTGTCATTATTTAGAAACCTGTTGCTGTGAAATAAGGCTGCATTTGTTGCATTTTTATGTGGGTGGGTCTGTGTATGTTTTCTTATATTTGTCCCCTCTTTTTGTAAATTTGTATTTATGTTGTAGGTTTACTATTTTATCCCAAATAGAGAAGCACCATATTTGCAGATTGCACATTCCTTAAAAAGATGTTTGCACAGTAGTAAATATATAAACGTTTGTTTTTATGTTAAAGGGGAACTAAAAACAGAAATCAAATTCATGAATTATAAAATATCCTTGGCGCTAGCTGGGAAGTCCTAACTTTCATGGAAAATGGAGTAGCTTATTTTGAAGAATGAAGGCAGTTTCACGGTGATTATTACAGCTATGAAGCTGCGCTCTGGCTCCCCCTCCTGCCCGGCATCGGCGGTGCAGTACGGCATCAAAATCATCATGCATACTTCAGATATGTGCAGTGATGATTTCACTGGGACCAATCCTGGGACAAAGCCCTAGGCGTCACCATTATATATCACCATCTTCTTCAGACAACACCTTCAGGGCAAGCATTCCCAATTCTGCCAGGCCAATGCTGTGACAAAAAAAGAGACTGTTTTAATAAAGAAACAACCTAATAAGCAATACAAGATATTTATGTTTTCCTTCAACAAATACTCCTGCATGCTCCAGGGGCTGCTTTTTCTAGCTCTGTGTGGACTGCATTTTTTCTTTCTGCAATTTGTAAGAATGAGCAATATTTCAGTTCTATATCAATGTGAAGCCCACCAGCAATGCTAAGGTACCACATTTACGGTTAGTTTTAACTATTAGCTCTTTAGTCTAAAGCTGCCCCCTGCTTGTTAACATTTTCATCTTGAAGTGTCTCTGACGGGTGCATGTGTATGAAAATGCTCAACTTCCTCTGGATATAGCCTCTTATATAAGGGAAAACATTCCAAAACACGGGCATCTGGAGGGGGAGCTAGTGCCCCATCAGGAAAGCCACCATAGTCCACAGTCTCAAGAAGGGCACTTAGAGAGTAGTATTAGCCTCCCTATGCACGTCTTTGTCTTGCCTTATCTGTTTCATGGATAGCTGTTGCCATCCACAATATGGTGGTGTCCACCATTCCATTGTGTCATCAAATGATGCAACAATGACATAATGACATTACCACCCTCCTTAAAAAGTTGTCCATGAACACCCATGTTCCAAAACCAATACATTCTTCAAGATGTAATACCTCTATATTAAAGGTATGTTATTAGCTTAAAATGACTTTTTTTTATTACAATTTGGCATGTAACAGTATAGAGTGTATGTAATATACAGTACATTATTCTGTGCACACACCCTGCCATGAAACTTGTTTGCATTAAAACATATATATTATGGTACTTACAATAATAATGAATATTTTTTACATAAACCACTTTCTGGAACAACTTCTCAGTCGCTAAAGCCTCTTACCTCCTAGTGTAGTGTTTCTAGCATGTACTGTTCAGTATGGGAAGTCATTTTTCACAAAGTCTCTAATAGAGTCTCTATCTCCTGCATAAGAAAACCTGCACGGTTGCATTTTGGGTGTCATTAAACAAAGCAATCTATGTAGTCATGCCTGGGCAAGTAAGGCCATTTCACTCTTACAAAACACATTAGCTAAAGCTTTCAGATGCATTGCTATCTTTAATAAAATGAACTTATGGTGCTAGGGGGGAAACCCTCTAAATCTGGCAAGGATGATGAACATTCCAAAATAATGCATGGCTGCAGTAATGCCAGGTATAGGTTCTACAACCGTTCTTAGGCCTCACCAATGACCCATCTGAACTGCAGAACAGATACCCACAAAACATACATTGCTGGTGAGGACCATGGACTGGTTTGAGAACCGGTTATTTGAGGAAATGTGAGCCTTACTAACCACTATTATTTGTATCGAACTTCTCCCATTTCCTTGTTCTATTTTAAACAGTTAAACTAGATACTACCTTGTCTTATTTTATTACAATTGCTATGTAAAAAGAAGGCACCAAAAAAAAAAAAACAACTTTTACCTTAACAAATAAAATCAAGTGCTTTGAAGCAGAGTTTTCCTGCTCCTTTCACTTTCTCTTTCTAAATATAACGTACACACCATAAAATGGCATTCAAGTAAAACATAGAAGCATTTACATGTTTTTTTTTTTCTCAAGCAAAAAATGTATCACTCTATTAAAATGACAATTTCTAGGTTTCAAAAAAATGAATACACAGCAGGAAACATATGTCAATGGCAGTGCAAGATTATGTATTGAGTGCAATGCATACATACTGTATATATAAATCAATGCAATCTTGGTAGTAAATGGGATTGGGGAAGTACTCCAAAGAACTGATTTACATAGACGAAAACTGTTAAACATCAATGAATAAATTAAAAGGATCACTTAACTATGGACAATTTCCATTGAAACTATATTTAGATTTCAGGTAGAATGCATAATTGTGTTTCTTTTTAATTTGTTCAAGAGGGCACAACTTTGTCTAATCCTTTTCCTTTTATATGTAAAGCAACACAGTTTAATGCCCCTCCATTTAATGTCTGTGAAGTTTTATCTTTATTTGTTTGGAACATTTTACCCAGATACTCACCTAATTTCTAAAGAACAAACAAATGATAAAGGGCATCCTATTTTCATGCTAATTCTGCCAGCTGTTTGGCTGAGGCTGCCCTTGCTTTCTGATGTGAGGATCTGCATAAAAATGAAAGTGAAGATATGATAAACTATAAAAAGGCAGACAATAGAATGCAAATAGAAATCAGTCATTGGAAAACTGAAGACTCGCTGCCATCAAAAGAATTAGGTAAAAGAACAAAACAATGAAGACGGTTTGATAAAAGTTCCAGTGTCTTGATGGGTTGTGCCTCTGCTGATTTCACACACCATACATGGAGAGTAGAAATGAAACAACTCTCTTAAATGTTCGCTTTGAATCCATCTTTCCTGGGTTTTTTAAAATTCTTTTATTTAAATTCACAGTTGACACTAAATACCCAAGTTTAGCCTTTCGGTTTTCAATTATGAGTCAAAAGGTTTAAATATTTGCAAAGATATAACACATGTATTAAAAAAAAAATATGCCGTGCTGGAATGTGCATGGCTAATAAGCAAAAAGATTATTCAACGTATTTTTAACTAGTTCTAATTGAATGTAATGTTCAGATATCATTGACAAAAGGACATGAGCAAACTCAGGGTCAGCCCTAGGGTGGGATTCACCCAGTCAGAAGGCCAAATGCAGAGCCCCCATTACACCCTAGCAGTATTTTAGCTGCTCTCTTCCATGGCTGGCAGCTCCAACATCTTTTTATGTTCTTCCCTGCTGATGGCTGCAGCAGAGCTCCCCTTTACCAGTTTCCTGAGCAACAACACAAGTCACAAACCCTCAAGGCCACCCCTCAGTAAACGGTTTATGTAAACAGATTGGTTAGAAAGTATCTAATTTTTTGCACTGTTCAAAGCTTTTACCCAGAAGGAAAGAGAGTCTGAGGTGAAATTCAATAAACTTGAAAAGACCCAATTTCACCTTTTCAGGTTTATTCCTCCGATATCTTGGCTGTTTCTTGCTGTAAATATCAACCTTTTTTTTCAATCGACATTTACCGATAGAAACTTTTCAATCAAGTTTTTCGATTGGATCTTTCGCTGAAAAGACAGCCATACTTTATATTAGTAGTACGGCTACCTTTTCAACAAAAAATCAGCTAGAAAAACTCAAT
>WMED01020870.1:0-11730 GCA_019650415.1 Pipa parva
ACTTGTGTCTTTTTTCAGCCTTATAAACTATGTTACTATGTTACTATGTTACTATGTCCCTAGCTCATGTTGTCACTTAGTTGCAGTCTCCATTGTCACTTTTTAATGAGTAGTCTCCATACGAAAAACTGGAGCCTTGCCATCAACCTCCCAATTCACCAGTCTGAAGTGGCGAAGTCAAACAGGTGAATTTGGAGCAGTTATCCTAGTCACATTTGCTCCTTTGACACATTCCTCTGCTTAGTCAATAGAAGTACCTGTGCTCGCAAAGAGGTGCGAGATCTCCGTAAATTTGTGACTGTCATAGATACCTCGAATTGGTCACATACTAAGAGAATTGATAATATCACCCAAGGAAAGAGTGTACAGAGAGAACAGGAGGGGGGCAGGGACCGAGCCCCCACCCTAAGTGGGGCAGGAGAAGAGGTGTCATTAGCATGGGAACAAAAAAGATAAGAAAGATAGGAAGCCAGCTAAGATGCATTAAAATAGAAAAGTGACCCTTGGTTCTGGCAAACTGGAGATCATTTGCAAGTTTTAAACAGAGCAGTCTCCTTAGAGTGCCCTGGCCTAAAACCAGACTGCAGAGGGTCCAGGAGATGGTGGGTGTGCAGATATTTAGTAAGGTGGGTACAGACAAGACATTCTAGAAGTTTAGAAGCCAGAGGCAAGAGAGAGACAGGACAGTAGTTAGTGAGGGATGCAGAGTCCAGTGTAGCTTTTTTAAGGATGGGTTTAATATAGGCCTGTTTAAATGAAGAATAAAAAGTTCCAGAGGACAGGGAAGAGTTGAACAGGCGCGTTAGCATTATCACAGCACTTAATTAAAGAAGAAGGCATGGGGTCAAGCAAGCATGTAGTGACATGGGAGGAAGAGAGAAGTTGAGGAACTTCAGACTGCGTAGCAGGAGAAAAACAGTTCAGAAACTCAGATGGGGAAGTAGGTAGTATAATGTCTGTGTCGTTAGGAATAGCAATCTGGTTACAGATATTATCAATTTTATTTCTAAAGAAGTTGTCAAAATCGTGTGGAGAATATGAGGGGGAGGTTTGCGTGCCTGAGGGTGAGAGACATAGAAGGGTGTTGACAGAGGAAGTCAGGGAAAGGAAGAGGTGTGGCTACACACAGCAGGGAAATCGTTCAGAGGAAGAAAGCAGTTACAGGGGATTAATTGAGCCCTGCTGAATTAAGTGCTGAGTCAGGAGTTTATTAATCTCTATTTTGCTTGACAATAGTTAAATGGGGCTTTATTTATAGACCGGGTTTACGTACCCTTTAAGTTATCTTGGAGTTGTAAAGCAAAGCAAAATTATCTTTATTGATTACACATTTATACATTCCTATTATAATCTTTTTTTTTTTTTTTTTACACCAAAATATTCATTTTACCCCAGTTAGTTGAGCAGCTTTGACCTTGCAGGGTCAATTAGGGTCTGTTTGCTTACATTAGCTCGGTAAGAGCTGCAGGTGCACTGATCATTCTAATCAACACAGTTATTTATAGACTGCTAAATGGAAGTGTTACAGTAAAGCTCTATTCAATGTCCCCCCGAAATACATGCAAATATTTAGTTATAAACGTGGATATCATTGAAAAAACTAGTATTTTATGAATATTATTTTAGAAGATGGTTTAATGGCCCTTTAACATTATCATTCCATTTCAGCCAGTTGCTTGTATTGGCATATCTGCTGCATAGCAAGGTTGGCAGTTAGGTATACAACTTTTTTCATTTACATAACACATCACTATAGAGAACCATAACAGAATGTTCTGTGACAAACCAGGCTTAGTAATGAAGGCTGATATCTTTGTATGACAAATCTATCTTATGACATATGTAGGACTACAACTCCCACTGTCCCTCTGCCAACCAGAATGTGCTGAGGGGGATACTGGAACTTCACAGCTGCAACTGCAATAATTTTCTGTTTTATGAACTCTATGACTCCACTAACATCCCACTGTATTTATATTTACAGTTGAGATCGCAGATTCGAACATTACTGCTTTGGCTGTGCAGCATACCTATCTTAATTGCCATACAGAGTAGCAAGGGTGATATTTCTATGAATTTATAGTATTATTGTATGGTTAGCTTATAAGCAAGACAGGGAAAATAATGTCTGCTTATATGCTGTATGGATCACTGATTCTACTCCAGAGGTCCAAATGTTGCATTTTTTCAGCCTATTGAAAAATGTCTTATTTCTCTTGTAAACATTTCATAAATTTAGTTTCATACGTCAAAATATTCAGCTTTCTTAACCTCATGAAGTACCGGGGCTTGCCCAGCCCATATTACTGCAATATTTGATAGAAATTTGGTTTATTGTTATTCTTTTGTTTCTAGTTTGTGTGTTCTGTCTTTATTAAACCCCTTATTGTTCCTGTTAAAGTGGCAGGAGAGACATTTAAAGAAATGTTGCATTAGCGGGAGGAGAATGATCTTTGTACCCACTTTTATAATAATCCCTGTTTATTAAAGTTGGAAGGGCAATGCTATTTATTCATTGTACCGATTGCCAACAAACAAATTTGTGGATGATCATATTTAGTAGGTTCCTCTAGCAAATCTCTGGAAACACTGATGGTTTACTAAATGCACCATGCAATATACTAAAACAATCAGTGATTTTCTACTTTGCCTGACTTATACTGAATTAAAGGAGAACTAAAGCAAAAAATAATTAAAAAGCAGGGTTAAAATACTTGCCTTATATAGAGCCGATTCATTACAGTCACAGCATGAGCTGTGCTGTAATTAGCTGGGACACGATGCTTCCTTCACAGCGCTGGCTCACTGAGAAAACGGCTGAAGCTCCTCTCGACTTGCTTACCCGGCCTCATACATCATCACGCTCATTGCAGGGAACCTTCTCATTGGTCCATGATGATGCTAAAGGCATTTGGCACTGACTGTGAAGTAAGTCGGGAGGAGCTGTGGCGCTGGATTATCAGTCTGCCAGCGCTGTGAAGGAAGCATCGGGAACCGGCTAATTACAGCACAGCTCACGCTGTGACTGTAATGAATCAGCTCTATATAAGGTAAGTATTTCAACACTTGTTTTTATATTTCTTGCTTTAGTTCTCCTTTAAATGCTTTGGAAATTCCATAGATCAAGTCCATACATGGTGGGTAATATTTCCTGTTAATTGTCTGAAGTTACCAGCGCATCCATCCACATATTAACATCTTTAGGAGTAAAATGTAACTTAGATTTATAAGTTCTCGTCTCTATCCCGGTCTGTATGGAGTTGTTATTTGAAACAAGGGGCGGAGGAGCGCCACTGAGTGAATGAAAGGGGTTAATTGCTTTGCTCTGCTTTGTTCTGTCTGTGTTCTGCTTTTCCTGCCACTCTATGCAGACATTCACTAAGAGAGGTCAGGGCAGGACAAATCAGAGCAGCTGAATAGTGTTGAGCTCTGCAGAGGCACACACAGTATAGTGTGACATCGCTCACAGTCAATGCTGAGTTGCCTGTGTGTTAATGGCATTTGCACTTGGCTTTATTGGAAGCAGAGTCATTTCAGAGTGCATTCCTTTTTCCCCTCGACCATCCCCCTCCCCGTCGCTCAGTCACCAACACACCCTCCACATCTAAGCTACTGTGCAAATGTTTGCATCACACTGAAGTGGTTAATTGGGTCATAGGCAGGAAGCCACATTTCTCTACCAGATGACTGAGTTGAATGTTGGTTCCATTGGACAATAGACTGCAATTGAAGGGCTGCCCAACTTAGAGCTATTCATTTGTTGTCGAACTACAATTCCCAGAATCCCCGACAGTTATAAGCTAGTTACTTCAACGCTCTGGGGATGGGGGAGTATTAGATTAACATTATTATAATCGGAAACGCTCACCAATGTGTATATATGTATTAAAAAGGCTGATAGAGTTTATAGTAATATTGTATGTGGTGTATAGATAGTTTAGCAGAATGCTAAAGATGCTGATCCTGGTATTGTGTTGCTTCTGTATAATTAAACTCGCAATCTGCCAATTGCTCTAGGATAGGGGTCGGTAAAGTGCGGCTCTTTTGCCGCCTTGTTGTGGCTTGTATTGCACCTCCGAAGCCCAGCCCATGACTGACGATGGCTCTTCTGATTTGGCCGTCGGCTGTCCTCCCTCCTAAAAGAAGTTTGCCGACCCCTGCTCTAGGAAATCAACCAGAAGTGCTCTTTAGCATATTAGAAACCTTCACTAAATACCAAACTACCTATGATCACCAAAGTGCTTACAGCTCATTTCCCAGACCAGGAGTCAGCAAACTTTACTATCAAAACAGCCATTTTTCCCCCTCTTAAACTAAAGAAAAGTAGTCTGGACCGACAAAACATAACAGCTTAGTAACTTTAGTAAGTTTTATTCTTTTTTTAAATTTTACCCGTTACATCATCAGAATACAACAAACAGAAGAAAATAATAACACAAATAAAATAACATATAAATCAAAATTACATTGATAAATAACCTTTATTCTATTTTATTTTTATTTCATTTGTCAATCAAGGCAGAAGGGAGCCACATGCGACTCCAGAGCCGTGGTTTGCCTACCCCTGCCCCAGTCTATCGTTCTGCGATAACATTTCAGCTTTTCGGAAGACCCGTGTACTGATTTTCCAAGTCTCGTTTTTAAACATTTTCAGGTTCCTGTTCTTAAAAATTTTGATTTGCTGAAATCTCTGACAAATATAAATCTTTAAAGTGCCGAAGTCTGTTCAATGACCATTAAAGAGCTTTTTACAGGGCCGCGGAACATTTAGGGGGTATTTTTCTAAAGGAGTGTGGATTTCAGCTAAAACATTGTTTGCATCACAATTAAGTTTTTATTTTCACTCTATTTCCCACTCAAAGTTTGGCAAAAGTACATTTTCCCATAAAAATATAGTAAAAAGACAAGTATTGTGCCAAGACAAGTGAGAACACATTGGGACAGGTGGGAGATGTAGTGAAGAGTCAGTAGTATACAAAGACAATGAACAATAGTAATGGGTTATTTTCTATATCCACAGATACTTAAAATATCGTTAAGGGCACACACAGACTAGAGCCTCATTAAAACTTTCATTTTTGCCACCTTTATTAAATATATAACAGTGAATTGTTAAAAACATGAGGGATAATGAGTTTGAACTACAACTCCCATCTGCCTCTATACATCGCTTCTAAAGTTAAAGTAGAATCATTTGGTCACCCTCTGTCCAAGGAAATTAATTAATTAAAATTGCAACTGTTCAGCTTTTTAAGTTTCATTTGTGCATTCACGCTAGCATTTACATTGTCATTTACACCAGTTGCCCCCAACCTTTCCTATGCCATTAAATCACACTACATTTGCACGTGTCCATCTGTATTGCCACTTGCCGCTGATTCTTTGATTTTTGTCAGTTCATCACTGTATCCCTATTGATTGGGTCTGCTTATGACCACCCTCCGATGTGGCCAATGTTTGGCAGAATGGCACTACTGTAAGTAAAAGTAGCTATACGCTTTCATCTTAAATTTTCAGAACATGCATGTAGATGCATTGTTATCAACAATGCAGAGTCACAGTGTGCAGTGAATCCCATACAAATCACCTGCATGGGAATCCTCAGATCAATTGAGAGATTGTTGCTAAAGTAGCAGCGATCTCCTGTTATATACCTGGATAGGCCTTAAATCGCTATTTTGAATACCTGTCATAAAGTGTGGCAGGACCAGAGAATACGTTCCCCAAACTAACTTTAAGGCTCAGTTCACACTGGTGTTTTTATGCACGGCGTATCATAAGCTGCGCATAAAAACTAAATATGCTTCCAGAGTAAACCTATGGACTTACCTGGTTCCAGAAATACATTAGCATATGATGTGCATACACTGCGTCCGGAACACTGGCTGTTGCATTTGGTGCCACCGTGTTACGCCGCGCACAAAATACAGCTGGATAGGAAGAGCCGTGAACGCCGAGGAAGCATTCACATTGTCGCTGTGACAATGTGGCTTTTATAATTCCACATTGTATTCAAACACAAACAGAAGCCTTCTTTATTTATGTCATTATCCCTTTAACAGCAGTCATGTGGGTATGTAGAACAGTCCCACAACAAAGCCATTTTTAGGCCTAACAGGAACTCTGACAGTTAAGGAAAAGGTGTCATTTTCAGCGCCAGCAGAATGTCATGCTACCATTCACATTAGCCTGTGACTTTCTTTCTTCCATTTTTAAGAACTTGAAAGGGAAAAAAAAACATTTTTCAGCTAAAGAACATGCTATATAATGAGACGATTTAAAGCTCCATGTTTTAAAATAAGCTTTAATTCGTATGTAAAGGTGAACTGAAACGCTTATTAATCTATGGGTGATTCTTCGGGGTTCATATACTTACCAACTCTTATCTTTTCTATGGCGCTGCCATTGCAAACAAATCACATTTGTTCATTTCGCCTACATATCAACAACACATTAAATTCCCTGTCTTTCCCATCCAAGCCAGTCACTTGATTATTTCAGCTTCTTCTGTATACACAAGTGCACGGCAGCCTTTTTAGCAATTCAGCTCTACCCCATGCTGAAAAAACTCTGGTCCTGGGAATTGAGTTCTTACAAAACATGAGTAAAAACCAGCAGTGAGTGTATGCCTTATTGATAGTCAGAATACCATGTGACATTGCCTAACCAGTCAAACTATGTGGTTTAGGCTGGCAGACCCTGTATTTTCAGCATATCAGTTATAGTTAGGGTGCTTTAATACTTCTTTAATTTGGGAGTCCCTTGAAATGTACATTTGTTGTTGGCCCCATGGGGTGGGGGGGAAAGAGGGGGAGAGCAGCTCCACTCCCACCCAGAATACCCTCAGGCCACAAAATGGGATGTGTCTGGAGTAGATCCTGACCTCCTAATGCTCCCAGGAGTGATTCATCACCTGACGATGATGTCATGCACCTTTATTTATTTCTGCAGAGACCCATGGTTGATCAGACATTTTGTTAAGCCAGCCCTGCAGGAGAGAATATTAAATAGGTGATCTTTCTGAAAATGTTGTGATTAAAAAATGCAGTATCGCAGTGGGCAATGCAAATCCAGCTGCAGGTATTCAACGTCCATACTGAGGTACATCAAGATCTCCATGAGCAATGTCTCAATCCATATGGTTTTAGCTTAAAGGGGAACTATAGTCAGATTACATCTTTATATATGCAGTACTATACCTTTGTGAGAAGTGTTTCTCCCCAGTAGTTGTTTCATGTGATGCAGAATGATTGAGTAGGCAGCACTGATAAACTCCTGCACAAGGAAATGGGTGTGTGACATGTACTGGCCAGTTTTCCATGAAATGGTACTTCCCCTGGACATTTTTGCCATTCTTACTACTTGCCCACAAGTCAGTTTATCATTTGTAATCTCCTGCTTATCAAATGTAAACAATAAGGCCAAAAGGTCAGCACACTGCTTAACCATTAGCAGTCAGGCAGCTTTTTCTTCTCATGTTGCCTGACTTTCAGAACAGAAAGAAGAGGGGGGAGGAAAATGTCAGCTCTCAGGAAAACTAATTAAGGGAAACAAACGCCAAGTATTATTTCTTCCCTAAATGTTTTTTTAACTATTTGTGTCAGCAATTGGCTTAGTATAAAGGAGTTTTATATGTATGTGTGAAGTTATATCGGCACTATAGTGACACTTTAACACCGCTGCCTTCGAGGCAGTTGTTTTGTGGAGTATTTTGTCGGCAATAGCAGAGTCACTGGAGCATCTGATTAGGCCTGAGCTATTATCAGTGTTTGTATGATACAGCAGTAAAATTCCTCAATAGAAGTCATAAGTGATTCACAAGCTCAAAAAAATAAACCTAACAAAAGCTGCAAATTCCAAATGATAATATTACATGGTTTATGTGCTGTTAATCATGGCACCTTCACTTGTATTAAAATGTAGTTTTAGTGGAACAGCAGAAAACAAAATCACCAAATGTGTAAAAGTGTGGCTAAATGTATTACAAAGGACACATATGCCCTTGTGCCTATATCATAGGAGTTTGGCACTCTAGAATTCAAATAACAGCACAAAGAGATTACTAATTATCAGTGCAGCAGTCTGGGGGCACATAGACTGAGGAACGCAGCTCCCACAAGCTAATTACTGCTTCTTTTTTCTCTTTGAAGTCAGACAGAGACGTCCCATGGGAAAACCGTAATTTAAAGAGAAAGATTAACTTCAGTGATGAAAACAATCCTTTATCACACCTTCTTGAATTCACATAAATTCTTTATCCATGTGCTACCTGGGTGATTTGTACACTTTTGACAATAAATATGAAATATTTCTGATTCCCCCCTCCCCCAGACACACATTCCCACCCACATACACATGCAACCATGACCCTATACTTAATGTCCCATCTTTGTTCACTGTAGTCATACTGAATATTCATATGCAGTAGGACAAAAATGAACAGCTAGGGGTCTGGTATGCAGCAATGTCATCCATGTAACTGACAAATTAGGGCAGGAAGCAAAGGGCAAGAGGCGCTGGTTTTCATCAATCTTCAGCCCTTGCATTGTCATAGACCCTTCCCTGTAACATGAGAGCATGGTTGTTATGGTGGGTCAGCCTAGAAGTGCTTTGTCAGTACATTTCCTGTGTAGGGGGTTGGCTGTTAAAAATCAAGTCTATCCATGCCGCCCTATAAGCAAAAACAGTAAAAAGCCAATGGAATGCATACACAAAATACATGTATGGATGTATCCACAGCACTGGTACAGATCAGGAAAACAAATATAGTACAGACATGGGAAAAGTGCTTAAGCTATTACAAGTCAAGCAAATTACAAGAATAGACTCATGAAGATCCATCACTCTGGGTTGCTAGGGTAGTGATTAAACAAGAGAATTGAGGTTCCTGCCCCATAGAGCTTACAATCTAAATGGAAAGAAGATTTACACAAATAGCAAGGTAATAAGAGCTGTAACAAAGTGCTAGTTCATTGGACTATAAAATTCAATCATAAGTATAAAGAGCTACCTAAGGATAAATTAATTGAAAGACCTAATAATCATTGCTAGTTCACTTTTGAAAGTGCAGAGGGAATGTTCCTGCTGGACATATAGGGGTATAGAATTCCAGATGTGTGGGGCAGCAAAAGAGAAAAGGGTTTAAGACCAGAATGGGCAGGAGTTGACTGCAAAGAATGTGTGGGCAGACAAGTGAAGAAATGTAGAGATGGGTAACAGAGTGAAGTGCCTTAAATGTCAAAAGGAACACACTGTAAATAATTCGCTTTTTTAACAGGAAGGCATGTAACGGAGGGATGTTGGGAGAAAGACGGTCCCTTCTGGGGAGAGAATTCTGGCAGCAGAATTTAGAATAGACTGGAGTGGGAAGCTGGAAGTTCAGATAGGAGGGCATTGCAGTAGTTCAAGTGGGATAAGATGAGGGCATACAGTGCCTTAGTCTTCCTGTTTGCATTTAATGATTGACAACATATAAAAAATCTCACCAGTAACTCCAAAAGCAGAATATTGCTAATATGGATTTACATTCTATTTTTAATACAATGTAAATGCGATCATGTATTCTTTGAAAGGAAATTGCTGAATTGCATGCCCTTTACTGGTGCTGCTTTAGATCTATTGCATTCAGCTGGAGCTGTAGTGATTTTTATGGGTCCTACATCCCTACAAAGTGAAAGTAAGTGGATTTTTTTAACGATATCACTTTGTAGCAACATTCCTAAAGGCTGTATACAGTATTTATAACTGCTCTTTGGATGCTGTCTTTTTATTTTGGTTCTCTATCTTTTAAAAATGAATTAAATCAATATCAATACTGCCCAGACAAGATATGTATGTATGTATGTGTTTATATAGTACCACTACTGTACTGTATATTACACAGCACTTTACAGAGGTTTGTCATTCACTTCTGTCCCTGCCCCGTGGAGCTTACAATCTAGTTTCCATATTCAGTCACACACAGACAAATGTTTTTGGATTGTGGGAGGAAACCCACACAGGTGCAGGGAGAACATACAAACTCCATGGTGGAATTGAACCCAGAACCCAGTGCTACAAGACAGCAGTGATAACTACCGAGCCACCACACTGCAGTATGTTTTATTAATTGTCTGCCGTCTACATCTATCACATGCACAGTATTTAAACTATGAAAGGCTACATATTGTAAATTCTTATACCTATTCTAGCTCGGACGTTTCTTGGTACAGTGAGCAATGCAATAAAAATAGATGGTTGATTAATCAATGTCCAGTGACTATAATGAAACTTAGTGGACTACCAAGCAGTAAAGCCAATTATCAACTGCATGGGTTATTGAACATTTGGATTGTTGCTGATGGCCAGTGGCTGATTAATGTAGTAATGTACACTGTAACAACTTGATAGCAGGGCAGACTACTAAACAATACACATCTTAGTGGAAAAGTGTGTTCCTATTTAAAAAGCTTTTTGTTTACAGTTATTCCATAGATAAATTACTGTGAGTCAGCTCATTTCTGTGCAATTTAGTAGTATAAAGTAGTATAACGTGTAATAACTTTCTAGCTTGTAATTAGGCAGGCCTTTGATCAGATCCTCTGGTGGGCCTAAGGCACTTCAGACTAAAGATATTAGATTTGCTTTTTGGCACAGCATGACTTTACTTTATGGTGAAAGATCTAAATACTTGTGCTTATAGAGTGGTGTGTTAGTGACCTCTTCACTTCCTTTAGTCACACTCCTGGTGCAGTCAGCAGATGAATCTGTTAGTTGGAATGATGACTTGCTCTTACTTAACACCACTTCCCTGTGAGTTGATGAATGGACATATAGTTTTGCTTCTCTGTGGGCTGATAAATTTGATCATATTTGCATGTTGTTGTCCCCCATCCCTCCTTGGACTAATGTAAAGTTTACTTGCTGGTTACGTGGGAACTCACTTATAGTTTGGATGGTCCAAGTATGCACCATCTTGTTTTTTGGTCAGCTTGTCTGAGCACAGCTGCTTGTGTCATTAGCAAAAGTACATCTTTCAGAATGGCTGAGCTGTTAATCGAGCCAGCTGTGCTGTAATTCTAATGAGGCCTTTATACAAACCATTTCACCCTAGCGCTGTGAAATATAGTGTAGTAGTAGCTAATATGGAATAGTCACTGCACAGTTTTTTCTCCAATGCATTTCATTCTAGATTTTTAACTCTGCACAAATGTAAACATGTATGTATGGTTAACCAGTCTCCACATTCTTTAATTTAGGAGATAGGAGGGTACTTCAATATGGTGATATTCCTGTTCATGTGGAATCTAGCCTGCTCAAGTTTTCTATTTGATAGTCTAGTCCGGGGGGGGCAGGCCTTTGTCTGGCAGTCCAGTGAACTTTCCTGCAAGTATCCTGCAGGAATTTAGTGTGCTCTGTCTGCAATGCCAGGTACCAGGGCATACATTTATTGCCAATACAGTATGGATGCAGTGTAACCTACTATGTGGGAAAGGTGTGGGCTGTATCACAGGAAGGAAAAGTGGATGTGGACTGCATGTTATGGGGCCAGATGGAAACTGTGCGGGGGCTGCATAGTATAGAAAACGGGGAGCCAGCACAGTGTTGGAGGTAGGGCATGGGGGGGAGGAGTATATGGGGTAATTTGTGTTAGGTAATTACACATAATATCGTGTATGTTCCAAGGAGATGCCTGGGAGAAAATGTGCTGAGTTTGGGGCATTGACAGATGGTGTACATTATAGAGGGGGT
>WMED01020873.1:0-12054 GCA_019650415.1 Pipa parva
CACTAACTGTATATAAGTGAATATTACATCCCTTTCTATGTCCCTCTGTCCCTAGTTCATGTTGTCACTTGGTTGCTGGGTTTATTGGCACTTTTTAATGAACAATCGCCTTACCCCACACTGGAGCCATGCCATCAACCTCTCAATTTGCCACTCTAATGTGGATGTAAATTTGTTTCTTTACACGTCTGTTATCTCTTTCTCTTGAGCTAATTCCTTTGCTCATGAAAGAAGGTATCTTTATTTCTTTAAAATCTGTTTTACAGAGAATCATACAGTAAGTTACATTTGTGACCACTCCCCCTGCATGACTGGCCAATCAACAGCAAATACACTTACCAAAGTTGGCCATAAAATATGACATGATTTGAAATGTGTTTCAGTAAGAATACATTTTATGAATTCTTGTAATAGTTATAGTAAATTCCACATGGATAATACTGAATGTGTATTTCTTTTATGCAGATTCATTCAGGAGGGTGCTTTTTTTTAAATTCACATTGTTTCAAAATACTGTATTTGTTGTATCCCTTAGACTTACTCAATGAAAGTCTTTTGAAGTATGCTGGGAATTGTATTTCCATAGAGGCTGACATCTTTAAAGCTTCTGACTTGTTCTTGGATTCGTATTAGTAAAATGCAATACTTAGCAGACAAAATTACACAAGACCATACTGAATATACCGCTCCTGAGGAAGCTGATTTATAATCAGAGAAACGGGTCGAGCATTCCGGACAGCAGCACATGTGTTTGGTGTAGGCGCTGCTCATAGAGAAACCTCTTTTAGGTCTTTCTGTTTAGTTTATTTAGCAGCACATGTGACTACTTACTGAGTGACATTGCTTTTCTGCACCCATAACCCTGATTTTAAGTGTGAGTAACTACTGTTCTTAATAAAATTATTCAATGTATTGTACTACACCATGAGCCTATTTTTGGTGTCTCTTCTCATGTACACCCATTGAAGAGGTAGCATCCCACTTATGATTCAGGGTTCCAGTGAGGATTGCATCAAATCATTATAAGCACTTAATTTTAAGCACCATTTGGTGAATGCTACTTTATTGGGGGGGTCATCTCCACCCCAGAACACCAGTGCTTTATTACTGCTCACCTCATAACACCAGTGCAATATACCTTCTTGCATTGCACTATATACTGTATGTCCATACCAAAAATCGTTTTGTGCTGTGGATGTAATGCTACTCTATTGCATGTTTTACTGGCATTTATGTTTATATATTTTTAATAGCACAAAGTTTTTAGTATCAACACCATTGGTACTTTACAAGGTTTTATCACCTTTTCATGACATTTCAAACAATAGTTTGCACAAAATTGCATTATTGCACAATTGTCACCATCACATTGCAATTGATGGTATCACACTAGGGGGAATTCCCTTTCTGTTCTTATTCAATTCTTTCTAGTATCCAGCACTGCCACAGCCTTCTGTTCAAACAAAATCTTTCGGACAAAACTACACAAGAGGGAGATTTCAGTTAAAAATACTCTTGCTTTTAGCCTAACTGATAAAAAATAACAAATATTTGCAGAGATAAAGGCCCAAACTGGCTTTCTCTGTATATTTTCGGATGTGATAGAATTTCTAAACATTCTGTTTAACACCATATTGATCAGGAATTATAGCACAGACATGTGGATTGAATAAACACTGTTTAAACAGTTTATTTCCTCTTACACTTAGATAAATCTAACATGCATTAAATGAACCCAATTTCTCCTTCTCACATTATTCATCAATGTCACTGACATTATTAAACTCTTAAAAACCCTTTCCGAGCAAAACTGTATTGCAAAAGGGACAATGTGCACTAAAGAATTCCTGATGCATTCTTAAAATGTTTATTCTTTCAATGAGCTGGAACGTACCATTATTTATCAAACAGTGAGTTATGGATGTTTTCTGAAAAGCATTGTGATTAGAATGGTCCATGTGTGGTTTTTTTTTGGGGTGGGGGGACATGAAAAATCCAGAATTATTATTGTTTTTGGCAGATTCTAGCATTTATAGCAGATTGGGGACCAATCACATTTTAGAGGTAGAAAAAATAAATTTGAAAATCCATCAGGTTACACTCTTCTCTCAGATAAGATTTATGTTTTTCTTAATTTACCAAAAAAAATGTATCAACATAAGTTTACCCCTACCTCTTAGAGGGCTATAGATATATATTGTATATAAATGTTCTTAACTCACATATCTAGAATGATAATGTCATCAAAACCAAGGGTTTGAATCTGTGGCTGAAACAATGTGCATGTGGATTCATTTACGGGCATGTTTAGGCCAGAGGTAAAGTAAACTGTGGAATTTAAATGTGTATAATCACATCAACTGCGTTTGTTTTCAGCATTAAAGGAACAGTTCAGTCTTCAACAGTTATCTGACACGTAATTGTCACTGCTAAATAAATTATATATATATATATATATATATATATATATATATATATATATATATATATATATATATACTGTATATATATACAGTATATGTATAGATTTTTTGCGAATTGTGAAAGAAACAATCATAGTGAAGCAGATGGACAGCAGCTCTATGAGGTTGCACACTTGAAAGATTCTGATTGGTTACTGAGCAGCAGCTCTGTGAGGTTGCACACTTGAAAGATTCTGATTGGTTACTCAGCAGCAGAACTGCGAGGTTGCACACTAGCCAGATTCTGATTGGCTATCAAGCATTTCATTCAAATCCCTGACTTAAAGGGGAACTATAGTCAAATTACATAATTGAATATGCAGTACTATACCTTTGTTAGAAATGTTTCTACCCAGTAGTTGTTTCATGTGATGCAGAATGATTGAGTAGACAGAACTGATAAATTCCTGCACCAGGAAATGTGTGTGCGACGTGTACTGGCCAGTTTTCTATGAAAAGGTTCCCTCCCCCGGACATTTTTGCCCTACTTACTACTTAGCACATGTGCACAGGTCAGCTTTCCCTGCAATACAAATGCATTGGCATTTGCTCACTTGTCAGGGAAGAGATGGACCAGCTCCTGAAATTATGTTACCAGCCAATCCAAATGGCAGACTGAACTAGAAGCTGCTTGGATTGGTTGGTGATAATAACAGTTATTATTTCATTTTACAAAATGGAAAAGAAAAAGATAAGAAGTAATGGAAAAAAAAGAATGATCAGGGTCCTGATAAGTAGGGGTACCTTTTCAAAGGACCCTAGAATCAAATATTCTATGCAAACAGCTCCTCAGCAAACAATCATCAATGAACACAGGGGGTTTAATTTCATTATGGAAATGCTTCATGTTGTCAGTTACATTCCACTGAGTAATACAGTCCTCTGTAGTCTCTTGACTCTACTTCTTTCAGCTTGCTTTTTAGCTAGGATCTGAAAATAGCATTTCAGAGCAGATCATCCACCCACTTAAAGGAGAACTTTAATGATAAAATAAACTTACTTGATCGTGTCCAGCTGCAGTACACTAACAGTACTGCTGCATGATCAGCATTCTTGTCACGATCCTATGACCAGGATCGTGAGATGAAAAATCTGGGATGCAGCTTTCATTCCCCCTCCCCTGTATGTGACATATAACTTCACATAGTACCCACTCCCGTCCTCATTTTGCTAAAATGGCCCACATACCCTGCTTAGCCAATGATTAAGGGGGTTATTCACTAAGGTGCGAATTCGACTGTAGAATTCACAAACAGCGAATTCCCATAGTAAATCCGCCACAATTTCACCATTGTAAAGTCGCGACAATTTTTAAAAGTTAATATCGTGATAATTTTCTCATAATAAAGTCGCAACTGCGACAATATTCTCATTATAAAGACACGACTGCAATAGTAGCAGCCTATTGCGACTGTCTTTATCTGGTGACTTCACACCTATACGCAACAATTTGGACTTTAGTGAATAACCCCCTAAATATTTTTCCATGGTCCTGCTGGGAAATGACCTCATCAGGTGGGTTTGCAAATACCTTATCCCTAGCTGCATCACAAGGCAGCAGTGGTCCTTCAGTGCCTAGAATGGAGCTCAATTTGCATTAACTCCAATTCCTGTTCAAAAACAGAATTGCAAAAAAATCCTTGGAGATGACTAAGGGGGTAATTCAGCATAGTCCGAACTTTCCCTCCGGTCCTTTGTTTCTGCTCGCACAGACTGTTATGCGCTGGCTGATGTCCTGCGCGTGGACATCAACAAACGCTTTAAAGGGATTCCAGTCTTGGCGAGGCTCACAAGGCTCAACTCGAGTCGCCTCACGAGACTGGAATCCCTTTAAAGCGTTCGCTGATGTCCGTGCGCAGGACATCAGCCAGCGCATAACAGTCTGTGCGAGCAGAGGCGACGGATCGGAGGGTAAGTTCGGACTATGCTGAATTACCCCCTAAATGTCATTTTACGCAATTAACCACATCTGCTATTAGGCTAGGTTCACACTAGCATATTGTGTACAATGTATTTTTAAAAAATTCTTAGAAGAAAATACACTGAGAAAAAACGCCAGAGAAAATCCATAGAGAACAATACTAATGGAAGAAAAGCATTCACACTAGCGTTCCATTGAGAGTGTATTATGCCAGAACGCTGCCTGCGCTATTTTTTTGAGTGCAGGGATCACGGCGTATTTTATGTGACTAGATTAGTTTCAATAGGAATTTAACAGTTACAATCACACAAAGCGTAAAAATGCGCTGCGTTTTCACACTGACACATTTTGTAATAGCGAAAAAGGCAGGGAAAAAACTCTTCTGAAAATTCACCCATAAAGAAAATGATTTTCAAATCATAGGAATGGATTCAACTGAATCCAACTAAAAGATACATTAGAGGACATTTTTCTGTATTGTCCTTTCAGTAGCTGCTAATCAAATATCCACAATACAGAAAAAAGTCCTTTAATGTTTCCTACTTTCAGTTAGATTCAGTTGAATCCATTCCTATGATTTGAAAATCATTTTCTTTATGGGCGAATTTTCATACGCGTGAACACATTAGTGAATACATTAAGAAATGATTAGATCAAGGGAAGCATTCAACATTTGACCTTGAAAAGCAAAATTACCTGATTTTTTTTTCTCTAGGTCTGTACACAATTCACACAATACAATAAGAAAATGTACCCACAACCTCTGGTAACTGTCAACATGATCCAACTGCTAGGTAGTCTAGGGCAGCGAGCCGCACTTGACTCTTTGGCCGTGGTGTGTGGCTCCGAGCAATCTGCCCTCCCATCCGCCCCCGGCCTTTGACGTCTCTTGTGATGGGACATCAAAGGTCATGTGATCGGGAGCGTACTTGCTCCTCTCCCTTTGCGGCTCCCCGAGGAACTTGCAAAGGTGGAGGAGGGAGAGAAATGGCTCCCTCCTCTACGAAGATTGCCGACCCCTGGTCTAGGGAGTATGACACATGTTATGAATAGCCTGTTGACACCTAGGATGTAGAGAAACATGGACAAAGAGGACAGCTAGCACTGCAGTTGTGTAAAATCTGTGTTGTGTACACACACGAGGCCCTTCATATAATAATTACCATTGAAAACCTTCCTTCATTGTTGTATTGTTGATCCAATAGAAATTTTATCACAGGATAACTTTTCCCTTTTTTCACCCCCACACATTACATTTATTTTAATAATAACTTTGATGTCAGGTTTTTAAATTATTTCAGTCAACAGTCAGATTGAAAATGGTGTTTTTATATGTAGCCTGATTCATGTTGACTCAATAGGGTTCTCCAAATATTGCCAATGGTTGTGTTCCTGTGAGCATCTGAGAAAGGAAATCCAAGATGTATTGATACATCCTTTGCAGAGCTTTGAAAGGGATTCTGACGTGGGTCTTCAGAAGATGTTTTTCAGTGAAGACATTCTGCTTCTTATTGATTTGACATGAACTTGGCCCTCGGCCCTATTGGGAATGCTCTGTATGCATAATTTACTCTTCCTGCAATTGTCTTTTTAACTTGGCAATCCTAAATAATTTTTTCCTGTAAAGAAAGACTGAGACGTCACAAAAACATTGGCTAGATTAATTAATGAGGCATAATAAGGTTCATAATAAAAACGAATGATATGATACCTTTCCCCGCTGCTTCCTGTCAACTTCCCCAAGAGATTTACATCATGAGCTAGAAATATATGGCTCATAATTCATACTTTTTTTTTTGTTGTTTTACTTTTTTATTTGACGTAAACAGAGCGACATAGACAAATAATAAGTGCAAAGCCATCTGTTGCACTAAATCCTTGACATTTTATTTCATTTCCCGACAATGGACTATAAAGGAAGTAAATATAAAAACAGGGGCTAGCTGTATTCTTCTGGCAGTTTTACCATCAAAATAATTCTTTCTTTGTATACAATGAGCCTTGTAATTGTTTCAAATATGATACACGCCCTTGTTTTTTTTTTTTAAACTTTATTCCTGATACGAATGTTTTGTTTGATTAATGTCCAAGTGTGACTGAGCACATCCTTTAGGATGTCATTTTATTTAACCTTAAGATGGGTATCAAAGCAGTTTATAACATTAGCGATGATTTTACAACAATATAATGCTATTACGCATAGTTTTTTTTTTTAACTAATAAAAAGCAAATGGTTGTCAGAATAAACTGTATCATTTATGTCCAAAACTGATGTGAACAGTTTTAGTCCTAGTGACTGGAGAGCAAGGAACTGCTCTTTCTATTTACTTCCTGGTAGGAACACCATTTTCTGTCCCTCTTCATGGTTTCTATTCTACATAAAGTCTTAGGTTCAGAGTAACAGAGGTACAAGTCCAACCATGAGCAGAAAACCCTCTATTTGACAATCCCAAGTGTCTAGTGTTTACAGCATTACTGTATGGAGAGACCAGAATAGATTCCAGACAAAAAAGAAGAGAAAAGAAAGGCTTGATGGAAAAGTAACTAAACCATGGGACATATAAAAGATACAAATTAATAAAAATTTGATGTGATATGTTACCAAAAATATGAAATCATTTTTATCATTGCCTAAACCAGGGCTGAATTTCAGCCCGGTGACCTGGGGTCTTACCAGGAGAAATACATTTTTACCAATATATATATATATGTATGTATATTTTTATTTATGAAGCACTGCAAATGTATGCAGTACTGTAAAATTCAGCAATACAAACATAATACAGACATGGGAAAAATGCAAACTGTCAGACCACACATATTACTAAGAAATTAAGGAGGATCCTACCAGTCCATACAACACTAAACTAAAAGGTCTACTCAAAACTTTCCCAAAGGACATACTACAGGAGCTGAAAAAACTTATACCCACAAATACCACTCCAGTCGCCTCACCGAGACTGGAATCCCTTTATAGAGTTTGCTGATGTCTGCATGCAGGACATCAGCGAGCGCATAACAGCATGTGCGAAGTGATGAGAAGGATCTGGACCTCACTTCGCACATTGCTGAATTACCCCCTTAGAAATTTTGCCCTAGGCTACATAATCACATTGGAAAATGATTATTATTCTTTATATAGCTGCGACATCTTCCATAGCAGTGCACACAGTAAAGGGTACATACAAGATAACATATTATAGAGAGACAAACATATATCTTAACTACGTATATGTCTACATATACAGTTATATCTGGACTGTAGCCCTGAAGACCATTATTTCATTAACATGGCAAACTTTTAAGAAAAAAAAAAAAAATGGGTAAAACTGGTAAAAAATCATAGTAAGAAAACTCCTATGGAGTTTCTGCGCAACGGGCAGGTTATGGGATCCTATTATAGACCCCTTATTGCCCACTATGCACTATGGGTAGAAAGGAAGGGGATCTTTTTTTCTGACCTGATAAAGTTCCTGTTTGTGAAATTCCAAACTTTGCAAAGTCTCTCTCTAATCCCATATCATGTGACGTAATACTTTCCTTTCCACTGCTAAATATTTTTAGTTTTCCCATTATTTATTTCATTTTCTTTTCGAAAAACACCCAAATATATATATACATTTTTTTTTTTTGGGTTAGATCTTGAGCAACAAAATTACCATTGACAAATACTTTACAAAGAAGAAATATGTCAGTAAATCAATAATGCAGTTATATTACATTAAACAAAAGCAGTGTAAAAATACAGAAAAAGGCGTTTTACTCTTTTATAATCTTTAATGGTTATAATTTCACTGCAGACAGCCATAATAGACTTTCCATTCAGTCCTCTTCAGCTGTTTTCCATCTGCAGAATCTTTCATCAGCTTGTACAGTTAGCACTTTGCTGAATAGAAAGTCCTTAGTCTCTGATTGGTACCTGGGAATTCTAATATTTTATGGCTTCTTGGTGCATTCTTTGTTGTGTTAATGTTCTTCAGCACCCATTCACATCTCTATTAGACATTCTGGAACATAGCGTAACTGACCTCAAGCCTTCTGTTGTTTCCATAAGAAAAAAACTTTCTTTTGTCCATATTGAAATTTATATTTAAATGTTATTTTTCCTTATTACTGGTTACAAAAAGCATTAAAAAAAAATGTGTGTAATATAGTAGCGCTAAATAAAAATGAATAAATAAATTAAAAAAATTACAAAATAATAGTAGCAGCACAGATCAATAAAAGCCAACAAATTAGGCAAATGAATGTATAAAAAAAAATCTAATTATATGACACCGTATACAAGGGTTTCTTACTGCCCTGTATTTAAAAAACGTACCTGTTGTAGGCGCCAGAAGAAACAATGTAATGTATTAAAAATAAGTATTAAAAAAATGTACCTGTATTACGTGTTGTATAAAATGTATATATCGAACATTTTGTTTTAAATTCCGCCCAAAAAATTGTTTTCAACACAGCAATTGTTTCTTACATAAGATAAGAAAGTGGTTAAAGGACACAAGGCATATGTTTTTTTTGTGGGTTTTTCCATAAAAATGTGTGTACTACATGTCACCATGTTATAAACAAAGGTCTGGGCTTAATCCAAAGAAAAAGGAGCAAGTTTGCGAAAAAAGTAGCGAATGAAGAAGGGTATGCCAACCCGAAACATGTTGTGATGTTCTGAAATAAATCGTAGCCTTGCTACTACTTTTTTGGACACCTTGCTTCTTTTCCTTTGGATTTTGTTAATTTGACGTGTCTGGTAGGACACGTGGACCTAAGGTTGCATTACACAGCTACTATAGGTTTTTTGCACAGATTTTAACAAAGGGGCTTATTCACACAGTCATGTAACGCATTTACATTAATTTCTCCGATTCAGTCATGTCCGCATTTACATTAATTTCTCTGATTCCCTTCACTAATTCACCATTTTTGTGACGAGATTGGGGAGGTTTATTTACTAAAGTCCGAATTGTTGCATATAGGTGCGAATTCGCCAGATAAAGACAGTCAGAATAGACTGCTACTGTCGCAGTCGCGTCTTTATAATGAGAATATTGTCGCAGTCGTGACTTTAGTATGAGAAAATTGTCGCAATCTTAACATTAAAGAATTGTCGCAACTTTACAATGGGGAAATTGTTGCGGATTTGCTATGGGAATCTGCTGTTTGTGAATTCGACAGTTGAATTAGCACCTTAGTGAATGACCCCCTGGATGTTTGGAGTTTGGACTTTCATGAATAAGCCCCAAAATTCTTTAATCATTTACAGTTGTATCCACATTTATGCTGCTGAACTCGTTTTTTTCTGGGTTATTTTATACTAAAACTTTCCCATCCTGTACCTATAACTTAATGAAAACGGCATATTATTATCAGTATTTTATTCTAATACACCTTTTCAGAAACCTTAAAACCAGCTTGAATAACCCTAGCCATTAGAACACTGACTTAGTTGTCACCGTGAATAAAATACCCAGTAAAGATATCCCCCATAAACCATTCTCATTTTAACATATAATAATGTACACTGTAGAAGCTATTTCGGGCATCCAACCACTTCCTTAAGTTTTCCATCAAGGGGCCACAGATGTTTAACATTTAGAACCTGCAAAGTAGCCTTGAGCGGCTCCAGACTACCAGCAGATTTTATTGCCAGCAGGACTAATGGTAATCACTTGTTCAAATGCATGTTTTTTTTTTTTTTACAGTTTCAATGAGCCGCAGAGGTGCTATGGTTAAACATCCTTATAAAAACTGGGAGAGGGACATATGCTGGAGAAAGTGGAGACTGACACTTTCTTTTAAAGAACATTTATGAAAAGAACAGTAATGTTATTCTTCGAATGATCTATTACAAAACTGTTCAAACAGTCAAACATATTAAAGGCATTTCAAGGGAAAATATACCCTATTTATGTGTATTTTGCCTAAGGGAAAATTAAGTATATATATATATATATAGATATACAGTATATTTCCATTAATATTTGCAGCAACAAAAATTTGTTGTTGATTTACTTTTTCACCTATAAGATCTTAAAATGATTTACTTAGATTGTAAGCTCTACAGGGCAGGGACCTCCAACCTCTTGTGTCAACTGAAACCTGGCACTTAAAGTGAAGTATCCTTGTGATATTTTATTTGTAATGTATAATGCACTTTTCCCATGTGTGTATTATATTTGTATTGCTGAATTGTACAGCGCTGTATAAATTTGTGGTGCTTTATAAATAAAATTACATACATACATTGCATCCTCTGAGATATCTGAGGGTGGGGACAGAGGACACCTGGCTGTGAGGGGTGCCGTCAACCTGCCTTGCACCAATTTACCCTTAAAGCCATTACAAGTACAAATGTGAAACATATTTCATTAGCGAACAAGTCTTCTGGATTCAGAGTCTAGAGATGTCTTTAATACCAGCTGTAACGGAATAAGTCATAGGCATTTTTTAGATTGTCATGAGGTCCTTGGTATCAACTGCCCTGCTGCAAATGTTACATCCAATTCTTCAAACTATTTTTTTCTGATGAGAGCAGAGACACGTATTACATATTAATGGGTGATATTTTCTAAAAGTTGAAACATTTTTCGACTATTTGACACTATTGAAATAGTGATTATTTATCGAGATCGCCTCTTTCTCCTATTTATATGTCATGAGCAGCGCTTGCTTTCTACAGCCCTGCTCATGCACTGCCAGCTTCTGATTTCCGGATAGTGCTGGGTGAGCGCTACATCCAGCGCTTCTGGGTTGCCAGCCAATCCGGAGCTGCTGACGTCAGCAATGATGTCAGCGGCGTCAAATTCAAATGGAGCTGAATACTGTTACACAGTGCTCTAGCGTTAATGTCTTCAAATGTCTGTTAATGTCAGTTTATGCTTCTGATTTCACAACTGAAATGCCTTGTGCCTTCTTAGCTGTTCCTGCTACAGTTGCAGTTGTTTTGTGAGCCCTTGAGTGTCAGCTCTTCAGCTCAGTCTGCTGGAATATCTTCAGGTCTGCTTTGTACAGCCTTTCCTGTCAGCTCCTGCGTTTGATCTCACTACTCTGCTCTTAAAGGTAAGCTAAACTCCATGTGATCCAGTGAGTTGTAGTTCTGCAGTTCCAGTTATCCATCAGTGTCTTCAAGTGTTTCAGCCAGCTGCTACCAGTGGGAGAGTTGGGCTGCAAACTGGGAAGTGCCTGCAGCAAAGCCCAGTACCTCCTTGCGGGGATTTAAAGGTGAAGACCTGGCTCTCCTTCGACTCCGCGCCTTGGTGTTATTCCGTGCCAACCCCTCTGAGGTAAGGAGAATGTGCTACACTTCTGTTTCTGCACTCTCCTGCACTCACTCCTGTTTCAGCTCCTCCAGAGTTGTAATGGGCTCTGGGTGCTCCAGTTCCTTTAGTGCAGCGGTTCTCAAATAGTGGGGCGCGCCCCCCCCAAAGGGGGGCGAGTTTCCCCACTCCAAAATTACCTCCTCCGTCGCCGGCTGTCTGCTGAACTGACAGCCGGCAATGGAGGAGGGTCTCCCCAGCACTGATTAAGTTTCCTGTGAGCGACAGGAAGCTTAATCAGTGCTGGGGAGAGGAATCGCTATAACACAGACAGCCGGCAACTTTGTGCTGGGGAGAGATAGCGCTGAGCGCTATAGCGATTCCTCTCCCCAGCACTGATTAGTGCTGGGGAGAGGAA
>WMED01020875.1:0-12054 GCA_019650415.1 Pipa parva
TGGAGAAGGCTTTTCTAATTTATGTATTAGATTAGGTCATCTGTACATGGGTTAAACTGTGAAGATAATCTTTAAATCAGCGGTTCTCAACTTCTTAGTGGCCGCAACTCCCGGCCATGATGTCACTGTGCATAGCGTGATGACGTTCGGCCGGAACGTCATCACGTACACGCGTCACGTGGTGACATTTGGCCGGAACCTCATCACGTACGCGCGGTGACGTTTTCGGCCGACGTTACCCCGCAGGAAACCTTATAAGAAGGGTCCTGCATGTGCTTCTGGGTGCCTCAGCAGTTCTAGACCCCTGTGAGTCGGTCGTGTGACCCCCACCAGGGTCGTGACCCACAGGTTGAGAACCGCTGCCTTAAATGCAAAAGGTTTTTTAATAGACTCTCTGTCCTATACCTGATATCATTTTAAAATCTAGCTTATATCTGTGCTCCAGATCTCAACATCTTTACTTTTACAGTTTGTCATCCTTACAAAAGCAATAAAATATATTCACATTTTCAGTTTAAATGACCCAAAATAACACCCTTCCCTAACTCTGCTGGGTCATTCCAAATTTCTGGAGATAGTTATTCATGGTGAAAATGAATATATAGCGCTAAAAATGTCAACAGGAAATTAAACCAACTCAGATTTCAAAAGAATATTTGTGTATCAAACTATACACATTTTTTTTATTAAAGGAACATATGAGTTATCTGTAAATAAATATATATATACAGTATATATATATAACATTGGTATTCAATTAGTTTGAAACAGAAAGATTTCTAACTTGTTGCTTGATATGAATATTTGGACACAGTGCATGAAATTAATTCAAGACCAATGTCGATACACCAGGATTTCAGGATTTAAGCCTTTTCTGCCTGTGGGAGATCGTTGCTATGAATATCCTCATCAGCCATTCCTTCTGTTTTATCTATGTTCTGCAGTGTCATAGAATTAAAGGAAATGTAAAATAAATGGGGAGTACTTATCATTAAATGTATTTTTTAAACACTTA
Organism: Pipa parva; assembly: GCA_019650415.1. Taxonomy (NCBI): domain Eukaryota; kingdom Metazoa; phylum Chordata; class Amphibia; order Anura; family Pipidae; genus Pipa; species Pipa parva. The sequence goes on from WMED01020875.1 coordinate 1,016, forward strand.
AAAATAAAAGAAAATTCTGAAATATTTTAGAATAATGTAGAGTATTGTGGGAGATGTGGGCATCTTGTAAAGTTAGAGATAAAAGATGCTGGGCTAAGGAGAAGAAAAAAGTGGGGAACCAGTTGTGTTATTACTACATAAAATGTAACTGGAATCAAGCGACCAGGGAAGCAGTCATTTTAGTCAATTCACTAGATACTCGGCTATTTCAGAGTGAAAATAACAGCACAATTGCCGTATTTCACACAATTGCACAAAAGTTCTTTTTCATGTTTGAAGAAAACTTTTATAGAATCCTAATATAGAATTCGCCAGATAAAGGCAGTCGCAATAGGCTGCTACTGTCGCAGTCGCGTCGTCATAATGAGAATATTGTCTCAGTCGCGACTTTATTATGGGAAAATTGTCACAATCTTAACAATAAAAAATTGTCACAGATTTACTATGAGAATCCGCTGTTTGAGAATACGACAGTCGAATTTGAACCTTAGTGAATAACCCTCTGTCTCCAGTATTAATCAAAACGGGGATTTTTGGATCCTTACCCTTGGTACTAAAGATGTCTAAGGCTAGTGTCATACCTTGTGATATTTTACTTGTATTGTGTAATGCACTTACCCTTGTTTGTATTGTACTTGTATCACTGAATTGTACAGCGCTGCGTAAACTAGTGGCGCTTTATAAATAAAATTATACATACATACTGGATGCTTTGTAGCTGAGCTGAAAAGATAGTATCCGTTGCTTGCCGTGGGATAATCCACAAAAGCTATTTTGCTTAGCAATATAGATAATAATTGGTCAAATTTAGAACAGCTCAGCTACAAAACAGCCACTGTGACACTGGATTAAAGTGGACCTGTTAGGGTCTGCTCCGATGCCTGATTTGTAATCTCAAGTTGGGTTGGGCGGGGCTAAAAGAATGACTGACATAAAATTTCCTCCAATCAGTTCCCTTAAATCACAATATAGCAGGGATCTGATTAGAGGAGCTATAATGTCAATCATCATTTAGCCCCGCCCAGCCTGACTTTTGATTCAAGTCAGGAATCAGAGCAGAAAAGAAGCAGGGAGTTTGCTTACAGCATTCGGCTAAGACAACTCAACTTCTACTCCCTAAAACCAGTCTGTTGAGTGGACCTGACAGCCCCACTTTAAGGGCCGGAATTGCAAATGGGAAATGTGTTGCTGTGTTTCATTGTTTTACTTTTGTTTTTTCTTTTTCCTTTTCCCCTTCCTGCAATAGTAATTTTCTGGTTGCCACTATTCAGTGTGTTGCTTTCTGATTGGTTGTTTGGATTTTAAAAGGGCTGCTGGGAATGTACTATTCTAATGCCTGCAATTAAGCAGTAAAGCAGCCCTTCATGCTTCAGGCTTATTAAAGCTTGATTTAAGTCTCTACAAACATTCTGAACTCAATAACAATGAGCTTCACTCACCTGGTCATTCTTCATATGCGGCTTCCCTATATGCAGCATGGCCGGCTTCCGGCTGTCACTGTCACTCGTGAGCAATAGACGAAATGTTAATAAATCCTACATTTATTACTCTTCTATAATGACAGGAACGTAGGAACATTCTTCTGTTACTTGTTTGAAATTGAACCAAAAAAACAAAAAACTATTTTCTTTTCAATAGTTATTCTTTAGTTAGTTTTCCTGGGCCTTTAAAGAAACAAGCTGTAAATGGCTGGATGGAGCCTGCTATAAATGACTTTGAATCGCTTTAAATCTTACAGAACCGACAAGTCACAGCGTTTCATGTAGAAATGCCCTTCACAGCTGGCAGCCAATATGGTCTTCGGCATTCGCTGTGGATTTTAAAACAAACATCAAAGCATTGTGAAATCTGCAACCAGTGTCACAAGATACTGAACAGGTCCTAATATCTTTTATAGAAACAGCATGAGCAATAAGTACATGTTCACTCTTACAAATCCCTACTTGATTAAATACAATGGTTCCATTCCACTCGCATGATAATCTGATCTTTTATGTGCACAATGGACACTCTGAACCATAGTATTCAATATTTTTAGATTTGTAAAGAGATTTCTAGTAGTTTCAAGATACATTTAAGGTAGAAATTTGAATAGAAAGAAAAAGTGGTAGAAAAAATGCACATTTCACAAGTGGTAATGCCGTATTTATATGTGGTTAAGTGCTCCTTCCAGCAGCTGCAATAACTAAATCCTAACACCCCCGATGCAGGATAAGCATCAGGCCATCTCATGTGCATTCTGGGGACACAGAGGGGCCACAACCCCTATAGGTGTACCACTATCTTCCAGTGTTGATGGTAATAAAAAGGGAACAACATGGAGGTTTTTACACTGCTCAGTAAGGCTTCCACCAGCAGTAACAGAAATGAAAGCAAAACAGGTGCTGCTTTTCCCAACACTCCTTTCGTTCTTTAAAATTGTGACTCAGAAAATATTTTTTGTTAGCTTGGTTTTAACCATAGTAGTAATGCCAATTCCATGGATTCCAGGGGAATAGTTATTAAAGTGTGGATATACCAACTCACACAATTTGGCACTTCTCCATAGTGTTGGCATCTGAAATGTGGTGACATTATGTTGACTGCGTATTCACACACCAGTTTGCATCTTTTCCTGGGAAATATGACATCACTTCAAATATTCATCATGAGACATTTGGCCAAGTTTTACTGGTGCGAATAAGCAGATATGACTTCGTCAAATAAAAGCAACGGACTGGGACACTTATGGTAGGGTTCCTGTTAGTATTCTGGTGACATGTTACTCATACGAAATGAGGTGGCGAAATATCAATGTCCAAATAGAATGTATTGCAAATTATAATTCATTTAGGATTCTATGGGTTGAAATTTATTAAAATCAAAAAGTCTGTCTTCAACTTTTCGATCGAAAAAATCAATAGAAAATTTTTTTTTAATTCTATGAATGTTTTATTCAAATTTTCGATACCGTGAAATTAAAAAATTCAGTTGAAACATTTCAATCTGTTTGTTTCTATGGAAAATCCATAATATCGATCATTTCGACAGGAAAATTCAATCTAGCAATATCGAATTAACGATATTGCGGTAATACGAATTTTACCATTGTTTAAATTACTATTCGATATTGCAATGTTGAAATTTTCTTCTATCAAAATGATCGATATTGCGATAATGAATACAGCGATCTTTTCCACTTTACCAAATTTTGCCCTATGAAGTATAATAGATACAATAGATAGATAGAATGGGAATTGATAGTCTTGCATAATTTAAAAGAATGTAACGTACATAGACAACATGTTTATAAATAGTAGTTTTAGGAAGAGACTATAAATATTTAGGGGTTATAAATATTTAACATAGGTTATAAATGTACTGGCCTGTTTCCAAGCTGTTCTTAGAGCTCATCATTATAATGCAGGGACTTGACTATTCACCAATCAGAATCCCTGAACTCTACTGATGAAATCTAAACAGAAGAAAACTTCTCTGCAGTCTTTAATTCTTCACTCTTCTATAAACTGGCCAACGCATTCCTCAGCTGTACTTTAAAGCTCAGTGGGTGAGAAATTGCTTACATGAATTCCATGAAAATTGAAACTTTTGAAGACAAATGTGACACTTTCTTCTCAGGCCTGCTGGTTTGCATTAGGAGCTGGAACATTTCAGTGTGCAATAAATGTGCAATATTAGAAAAAGAAAACAAACCATTTACAGTGTTCTCCTTTTAACATTTAAGGCACTTCACTCCATTGCCCCTCCCTACATTTCCTCTCATGTATGCCCATACATTCCTAGACGTCAACTGCGCTCCTCCCAAAGCAACCAGCTTTGCATGCCACACACCACTACTGCCCTTTCTTGTTTTAAACCCTTTTCTCTCTCTCTCTGCCTCTCACATCTGGAATTCTATACCCCTTTATCTTCCCCAGGAACATTCCCTCCACACTTTTAAAACTAAACTAAAATCCTACCTTATGGAGGGCTAACACTATTTTTTTGTAAATATTGTATTGTATCCTTAATTACCTATTTATGCTTAGTATATACAGTGTATATGTATATTTATGTATTTGAAGACCAGTATCCCAGTTGTTACAGCTATTGTTACCCTTCTGTGTATGTAAGTCTTCCTTCCACTTAGATTGTAAGCTCTGTGGGGCAGGCGCCTCCAACCTCTTGTGTCAACCGCAGCCTGGCACTTAAAGTGAAGTATCCTTGTGATATTATACTTGTATTGTTTAATGCACTTTTCCCATGTCTGTATTATATTTGTATTGCTGAATTGTACAGCGCTGTGTAAATTTGTGGAGCTTTATAAATAAATCATACATACAATATATGGATACTTGTATATTAGAATGAACATGAAATTAAATTTATGAAGCATTTTAGTAATATATACGGTATCATATACAACATAGCGTGCGATGGTTTTCTCTGATACCAGGAACATACTGTGAACATCAATTCCATGAGGCTTGATACTGTCACTCACATAATTCTCTCGCATGGTCAGTCTTAAAAGATGATCTTACAAGTAAAGAAAATAGACTTTTTTCCATATTGTCTATCCAATTTGAGTATGAGATATACAATATGTATAAAAATTAATGGAGGTAGAAATGATGTTTCCAGTTGTACAATTTTCATTATTTAGACTAAAACAAACATGTCTATAAAATACTGATGTTTTATTTAATTTTCCTGTTATCTTATGAATTATGTCCCTGCTCCAAATTTACCACTGTGAGGGCCTCATTGACTAAAGGATGACTTCACCTGTCACATTCACCTCGCTACAACTCCAGTCGTATCGCCAAAATACATGATGCACTACAAATACATTTGTTAAACAAGCAGACAGCGGCAATTGTCACATGTGTAGTGTGGCAGGGTCAGGCAGATAGAAGTAGGAAGCAAAGTATTCTAAGGGAGGAAGTCATCCTCACCATATCCCACTAACTGTATCCTGTGAATATTCTATCTGTTTCTATATCACCTTGTCCCTAGGCCATGTTGTCAGTTAGTCGCAGTCACCATTGTCACTTTTGATTGAAGAGTCACCTAATGCAATACGGGGGCCCCGTCATCAATTTATAAATTCAGAGAAGTACACCTCGTCGCATTCACACCTTTGACACATTCCGCAGCTTAGTCAATAATAGAAGTACCTGTGTATGAGCACTCAAATTTGGACGAAATTTATTAAACTCGGAAAAGCCTTTTTGCTTTTCCTAGTTTAATAATTCGGGAGAACACTCTGAAGTTTCTCGCGGTAAGTATCGCGAGATTTTCTTCGATCGATACTTGCCGTGAGAAATTTTTTTTTATTAAATATATCCATGGAAAGGTAGCTATACTGTATGGGCTAAAGAGAGCATAGGAGCAGGGCTAAACAGAGTATAGGGGCAGGGCTAAACAGACTATAGGAGCAGGGCTAAACAGACTATAGGAGCAGGGCTAAACAGAGTATAGGAGCAGGGCTAAACAGAGTATAGGAGCAGAGTATAGCCCTGCTCTGATATTCAGTTTTTTGCATTGCTCCTAAGTCTGTTTATTTCTCATTCAGTTGGACAATAGTAGACATAATGCGTGATCAGTCTTGCATGGTATAAAGTGGTGTAGAGTGCATTTATATATATATACTGTATATACTGTATATATACTATATTTATATATATATGGAACTTTTGTTCTATTCAGGTGTGGTACATGTTATTTCAAGTCAACTGCAAAGATGATGAGAAATATGCACCAGGCACACATTAGAAGTTCCAGAATCTGCACTGTTTCAGACAGCCTAATTGGAATGAAATAATACTTAGCAATATTAATTGTTCCTTGGTGAGTGATTGGGAGGGTGATATGTTTATAGTGTGTTAATTACCGCTCATTTGCAAGCTGGTTTCAGTTTTACAACTAATTACTCTACAGCAACTGACTGCATGTGTTTATATAGTAATGATTCTGTGACAGGTACAAGTAATACTATAGGTGTGATGATAGCACAAGTGTAACTTTAGTCTTCGTCTTGTTATTAACTATTATATTGATGATAATTACTTAAAAATATAAAGGGTTTTAAAGACGTTTCTCTTAATACAATGTCACTGATTAATTCCTAATGTTCTGTGGGTGGTCATTAGGTCTTATTTGAAATTTCAAGACCTACATATTCTTGATCATTGCCATGACATAAATAATTATCTGAAAATTGTCAAAGACTTTTCCCTCATCTAGATACCCCTACTAACAGATGTTTAGCAACAACTAAACAATTATTCAATTATGGTACAAACTACTACAGGGAAAAGGAAAAGGATGTGTTTTAAAATGTCAGCTTAAATATATTTATATGTACACATTAGAGTATAAATTAGGAAAACATCAAAGAAATCAGTAGTTGGCTAGTATAATGTATATTTAAGAGAGTTGTTAAGAAAAAGAGTCACAGTTGGATTCCTGTTGATATTTATTGAAATATTGATACGGGTCACTAAAGGTTCGGGTCAGGTTCTCATATAGGTCCTATCACATTACAATTACCTGCCAAATATTATGTACAGTAGGTCTCCCTCATGCCTACGAAACTGCTATGGCCTGCCCAGATATGTAAATATGCCACTGACATTTGGATGTTTCACAGTTACTGTAGTTGTGATATATTATAAAAGTGTTTAAAGATATTTTTAAAACCCACTTTATTGTGAGTTATTATCCAAAAATATTATGGATATGACTGTGATGAAATATTTGATAAACTTATATACAGTATATATAAACTCACCTTTACCAAGCCACCTGCTCTATGAAATGTGTTGTTCATACAATTGTTGTATCTATTTATAAAACTATTTCTCAGTTCCCACCTTTTCTCTACACACCACAATGCACTTTCTACCCTTCCATCATTGATTTCTTTATCCCTGCTTTCCCTCAATCCATCTCCAAGTATAACCATAACCATTGCAGTGTGTTCTACCTCATTTACCGTTTCTTTTACAATCTTCACAATCTTAGAAACCCTAAAAAGAGAATTAGAAAGGCATACTCCAGAAATTATACTAACCTTTACATTTAATCCAAAGGAAAAAAACAACCCTTTTTCCAGATAGGATGGAACTCCCAGTGATTCTACTTTATTGTAAACTTACATATTTGATTTGACATCTGGAAGAATTCCTTGTAGGCAGATAGATTCAAAACCAGTTCTGTTATTGACAGATCTTTGATACATGGGGGATTTATGTATTGTCTATATCTGTATATATTTATTGTTATTCACTGCATTGTTTTGTTGGGAATCTATAATATATCCCAAACTATAGTTGGACTCGGTATTAAGTCCCTACACCTTACAACTTCTAGCACGGGTCATGTATTAACAAACTTTGCATCCAGACCTTCTTGTTCAGTCTACTCAGTAGATGATTTCCCTTTGAAAGTCCTGCTTTAAATCAAATCTTTCCCAATATATTCAGTTGGTTCATGATCATAATAGGGGATTTAAGACTACTCCCTTCAATCTCCAAAGATGAATCTTCTGAATCAAGTTCCCAAATCCATTTTACCTCAGAGCTATTTGTTTTATAATATGATAAGATATTCAAACCTGATTTAAGAGGGATTTCTCATTCCATACTGAAGGGAATATTTAACTCCTTAAATAAATATGAGGGGCATTTGTGAGATAAAATTTAGTCTAGGCACATAGTTCAATTTAATAATATTGATTTTCACAAACCAAGAAAACAAATCCACTTTCATCTTTACCGTAAAAAAAAAAAAAAAAAAAAATCAGATTTACCCATTTTTGAGAAACCTTAGTATCAGAATTAAATTAGACAGCCTTGCCTCGCTGTTGGCTTATTATATGAAGCCCTAAACTTCCTTCCATCCTAAAGAATTATCCATATTTCATTCTATTAAACAGTGAAAGATGAATCCTCATTTGACTATAAAAAGGTTTCTCAGTGTTCTCAGAGCCAAAAAAATAAAATTAAAATAAAAATGGTGTGTTCTTCTTTGTTACCTGAATTGGTTTGGTCTAGATCTATTGTTAAGGATAAAATAAATGGCCTTTGATGTGTTCAGCCAATTCAACAAATCTATTGCTCCTTCGATTTCTGTAGTCCTTTCTTAAATATTAGAGCTATATTCATTATATACACAAGAGATTTGCTTCTTCTGTAGGTCTAATCTACCTTTAAAACGTTGTAGTACATGTCAGTGCCTGGACTTTTTCTATATGTTCTTCTTCAGTGTCTACATTATCCCAATTTTCTACCATTTCCTAATACAAATATTTACTATCATCTCTCCTCCTCGTGTCATTCAGTAGGTTAGAGTTTAAGTTGTATACATCTAAAAATACCATTTTTCTAAAACCAGGTTGATCTCTTCATTTAGATGTTTAGATTATTATTCTTCATAATCAAGATCAGATTAACAACACCTTTAATATATCACCTTTATAACCCTCCCCCCACCCCCTTCTTCTGACATCCAGGCAGATGATCTGAACCTCTTCTATGCTCGGTTCGATCAACTCAAAAACAGGTTGCAAAAACGCTTCTTTCCTGACTCCATAATAAGGTTGAATCTGAATCTATCTAAACTCGGACACTAGCCCCCCATTCTCCCCCATGCTGGCCCTCTCTACCACTCACCACCCCACTCCACGCCTGCCGGTATTCTATTCTATTGCGTAAGTGTGTATTATGCACACTATTATATTTATTTAATATATTACTATATTATTATATTATATATCCATTCATTGAATTATATATTTTATTTATTACTATCTGTAATTGATTTCTGTACTATGGTCGCATCCTCAATCTCACTTGATTTACTTTGTATTTCCAGTGACAATAAATATCTATTCTATTCTATTCTAATACCTCATTAACACACCAGTTCCAGGCTTTAGTTCCTGAGTAGAACAGAATAATATCGTGTTATTCCTTTAGTACAATTTGTACAAATATATTAATATTGCCATTATGGGATCGTAACTTTGATATTCTTGATTTTTTTTTCTTCTTATGAACAAATGAAAAGTTATCCACAGCTTTGTAGTGGATTTACTAACAGTTAACAACTCTGTCCTGTTGGTATGTCTTAAAGCTTTGACTCAGACAAAAAATGAATACAAACCATTTCTGGCGCTCATAAAAAGCTGAATGAATTCTACTTCCGGATGCAGTGATACCTTCAGGTGCACATCATTATACTCTTTAAGAAACAAAATACCAAAATGTTCCTGCCCTTTCCATTTTTATCTATCTCGTTCCTTTCTCAAGTTAAAGAAAAATCATATTTAAAGAATAAAAACTTATTTTAAAATGAACAGAAGGTGCGGGTTCTCTACTTTTGCACTTAACTTTTTTTTTTTTTACGTTCAGATCTTGAGATCTACTATACTAGATGTAGTAGTTTTAACTACAAACACAAGCAGCGATTTTAAAAATTGTTTAATAATAAATAATGTCTCTTATTTTACAGTATAAACTATAAATATACCATGCAGTTCATATAATTTAAAATAATTTACAGGCTGAGGTAGGGATGGGGAGAAAGCTGGGGGGTGACATATGTTTCCTGTTAGGTTCGACCTTTCCTGCTAAGCACACAGACACAAGCTGTATCAATCCTTATAAACCTCCATGCTGCTTGCTTTCCTTCCATTGTCAATGCTTTGACAAAGGTGTGCGTGGTGGTACAATAGGAGTTCCAATGTTTTGCATCAATGCCACGACATCCACTAGAAACTGGCTTTGGGTCCCTGCATTTGGTCTCAAAAAAGTACTGCTTGAATACACTATTGTTTATGTTTACTTCCCCTAACACAGTTACCTCTTTGCCCTTGATGTCAGTGGCTGTGGTCTTTTCCCCAACCCACATACTGACACTGTCACATACAGAATATTCCCCACGGTGAAGAACTGGATGCACTGTCCTCTTTGCCCGAATAGTTTTATTGAGTGATTCCTCATCATCCAGATATTCCAAGTTGCGAAGGTCCTCAGATAGTGGAGGAGGTTGGGTGCTAAATAAAACTCTTGGAGATCGAAATTTCCTTTTTCTAAAAAGTTTTGGATCCACTGTGACATTTCGAAAGTTGGAAATTTCAGTAGCCTCTAATTTTCCATGAGAACGGTGAAGCGACTTAGTCCGATGTGTGTGATGAGAAATGTGGGATCTCGCTGAAGACTTTGCTGGTGCATGGTCCTTGGTCTTTGGTGCACCCTGTATGCCAATCAGAAATGCTATAATCAAAGTGTAGTACAACATAGACATTACTCTATGCACCTAGAAAATAAAACAAAATACAAAAATTATGATTTTCCAATGTACATGAAGATGACATAATCTAAATATCATTCTTCTTTATTTCCATACATATCCTGTAGCCTACATTGTAGACACGACACAGGGGAGTCACTGGATGTCATACAACTTGATTTTTCCAAAACATTTGATATTGTTCCACATAAAAGGCCGGTACATAAAATGAGGATGCTTGGACTTGGTGAAAATGTGTGTAACTTGGTTAGTAACTGGCTCAGTGGTAGGAAACAGAGGGTGGTTATTATTGGTACATACTCACACTGAGTATATGGGAAGCGGAAATGCATGTCTAGATTGTTTTCTAAATGGGAAAACACTGGGCAAAACAGACATAGAAAAGGACTTAGGAATTTTAGATGACAAACTTAACTTTACCAACCAGTGCCAAATGGCAGCTGCCAAAGCAAATATGATCATGGGGTGCATCAAAAGGGGTGTAGACGCACATGATGAGAAAAAAATTATATCGCTTTACAAAGCACTGGTCAGACCACACATGGAATACTGTGTGAAGTTTTGGGCACCAGTGCACAAGAAAGATGTGGTTGAACTTGAGAGGGTTCAAAGGCGGGCTACTAAAATAATTAAAGGAATGAACAATATACAGTACCAAGAAAGATTATAAAAACTGGGATTGACTTAATAACTATGTATAAATATATTAGAGGTCAGTACAAAGATCTGTCTCACAATCT
>WMED01020876.1:0-12053 GCA_019650415.1 Pipa parva
ACTAACCTCCACAACTGTCATGTGACAGGCTGCAAGGCACTTGTCAATCTCGTTTTTGGTAGGGAAGTAGACTGGGCATTTGCCAAGGGACTTAATAGGGCCCCAAAAAAATAACATTCCAGCACCTAGACCCACTGAAATCCATTAAATAATACAGCACTGCAAGCCTGGGCTGCAATAAGCTAAGGATTAAACCTCCCGTCTCACAGGCGGCCCCCCCCCCCCCCCCCCCCCCCCCCCCGCCCGCCCGGTCTCACAGGCCACCCCCGCCCGGTCTCACCTGGCCCCCCTGGAGTTCTGGGCGTGCTTGCTGAAGACGAGAGAGACTCTCTGGAGCTGACAGACATATCTGCCTACCCCATTCTGTAGGACGCTCTGCAGAAACCGACTCGGGGAACCGCGGGCAGTCATTATCCCCACAGACACACACACAACCCCACGGTCACTGGGCAGGCTGAAGTCTCTCCTCCGGAACTGCTCCAAGGTTAATCAGTCAGGCTCTGAAGCTCGGCGGCCATTTTCCTAGCGGGCAGCTTACAGACAGCTCATTCACCGCCGTATTCGCATTGCCAGGTAATACCGGTAGCACAGGTCCATTGTCTGTACTAATAGAGATCAGGGTATTGGTGCTGTTTAGCAGAGCGCTCAGTACTAAACTAACCGCTGTACCCTCAATACCAATAAGGAAGTACCTGGATCACGTGGCACTGCGCCAGTCTGTATTTTTGTTCCGGTGTCAATACAGTGGATGTGCGCATGCGCTTGCGATAATCAGGTCAAGTGTGTCATGGCGGCCTCCTTTTCGCACATGTGTGCCGCTACCTGAGCGGGAAATGACTTATCTGCTGACTAGGACAAGTTCATGATGGTCGTGTGGGGGAATACATCTATTTATGCAAGTGAGCTCAAATGATTTCTTAATGGTTGCCCGTTAATGCTTTGGATAAATGGCTGGACATGTGCACTGGAGACTGCTAGGGATGTGGGCAAAGTATCTGCCCCCCTCTGTTGTTCACGATTTTCCTCATCTGGTCCCTTCAGGCTGGCATGTTCCTGCCAAGAGATATCTACTTGTGCCTTGCCAGAGAAAGTATGCTGACTTGAAACCTGCAAGGACAAAGTCTAAAGTTCCTATCCACTTAGATGGACCTATCTGCAGACACTTCAAGAAAGGGCTGCTAAAAGCCCTGGATGGATCCCTGCAGCCAGTAACCGCTACTGAGATCCGACAATATCTGCGTTCCAAGAATGTGTCGTTTCGTGATGGTTATAGCTGTCTACATGTCCCAAGTCCATTCACCCCTAACCAGGACAGCAAGCTTTTCATTGATAAGACAACTGGAAGATTTTTCTGCATGGCCACACTCTTGGAAGGTAGCTGGGAAGACTTTCAGGACTGTATGGAACTTCTGGAAAAGGAGGGCTTCTCCCACCTTAGCCCTGATGCTGTAGCTGGCTACCTTGTAGATAGTGGCATGGACTCTGAAGAGGAGCAGTTAAATAGTTCTGAGGTGCGCAGAATCTGGGAAAAGGCTGTGTGGTTCACTGACCTAGATGAAGAGGATGCTAGGCTCATCAAAGCAATGTTCAACATTACTAAGGTTTCTGACACCACACTGAAGAAATTTGGGGTGAAATGTTTTTTCCCAACTAGAAGTCTGGTATTCCCATGGTATAATCCAAGGAATTCAAGCATGAATGGTTTAAAATTACTCTCTGCAGAAAGTCAGAAGCAGGAGGTTCGTTACATTGAATCTATGTATCCCAGGCCTGCTTGTTATCATAATCTGTTTGGACTCTATGTTAAAGGAAAGAAGGATACAGAAGTGGTGATTACAAGCCGAGAAGTGGATTGTTTAGCAGTACATCAGTACACAGGAATTACCACAGTTTCATTGCCCAGGGGAGCATCTTGCTTGCCTCCAATCCTTTTACCCTATTTAGAGCAGTTTAAGCGAATCACCCTGTGGCTAGGAGATGACTTCCGTTCTTGGGAAGCTTCCAAATTGTTTGCTCGCAAATTAAATGTGAAGAGGTGTTCTCTGGTCCGTCCTGGTGACAAGCAACCAGGGCCCTTGCAATCTCTTAATAATGGTATGAATTTAAATAAAATTCTTAAATCCGCCCTTCCTTCCAGCCATAAATCCATAATTTCTTTCCACCAACTAAGGGAGGAGGTATTTGATCAACTGGAAAATGTAGATCAGGTTGCAGGGGTACAATGGACTAGGTTTCCTGAGCTGAATAAACTTCTCAAGGGACATCGCAAAGGAGAGCTTACAGTATTTACAGGTATATCTTTATGAATCAATTTATCAACAAAAGATTTTGCAGTGATCATATTTATTAAGGAGTTTTGTTATAAGATTACTTTTTTGGTCTTTGTGCATTTTTGCCTAAATGTCTCACGTTACACTTTATCAAGCTGAGAAATGTGGAAGCGCATTCCATTTTTGACAAATACACAAAAATAAAAGTTTTTATCGCAAAAAAAAAATCCTTCCAATTCTGCAGCAATACATGCATTTTCATAGCAACATAATTCAGTTTTGCTACAAAAATGCATATTGTGAGATAAAATGCTGCAGTTTTGTTGTGAAAATTGAGCAAAAAAAAAAAAAATTTAGCCATGTTTCCATCAGAAGTGCGCATGTTTTTTTTGTTTTCTGATTGATAACTATACCTCCAGGTTTGGACTTGTACAACCATTTTGAGAATATTTACCCTTCAAAATTATAAATGTTTGATTTCGTTATCTCTATGTAGAGATGACCAAATTACAACGGGAAAAGGTGAAAAATCAGCAGCAACAGTTTTCTTTTTCTAATTGTTTAATGGAAAAAACTTCCTCTGAAAGGTAACAAAATACAGGTGAAACCCCAATGTGTCGGCATTTTTTTTTAATTATTATTATTATTATTATTATTTTCATAGTATATACGTTTTGTAAGAAAAGAAAACATGATTTTCCAGTTATAGTGTTTTTCATTACTTCTATTTCCAGAAGCTAAGTTAACTATACTATTTAGTATGTCGTACATACTGGTTTGTCTCTTGAAAGAAGAACTAATGCACCCTAACAATAACTGATATTCTGAAAGTACAGGGTTAGCCAGCCTGTACTGCTAGATTATGAAACGGCAAATCAGTAACTTTTGGCTTTATAGCTCCTTCAATTAGATCCCTGCTAGATCATGATTTAAGGGATCTGATTGGAGGAGCTATAATGTTAATCATCTTTTTTAGCTCCACTGAACCCGACTCAGGAAAGATAAGTCAGGCTGACAGGGAACATGACAGAGAGAAAAGCTGTATAAAGGTACATTAAAAAAAATACATATATATATTTACAAAAACATTCATTTCCTTAATAGAACCTAGTTTATTATCCGTTTTGAGGTGACAGGTGCACTTCAAGTTTAATAGCTGCAACCTCTAGATTACAATGCAAAATGATTTGTATTGATAATAAATTAAAATGTAAATGTTTGACCCAGCAGGATTTATTTGCACAAATATGATTAGATTTTGAATTGTCTTTCCAGTTAGGTGCAGTTGAACTGAACATTCTAATCAGGACAGTGAAATGGTAGTGCTACATTAATATCTTATTAAGGATGTTTCTAAAATGAATGTAATATTTATAAACTATTTCAGTTTACAAACTTGAATAACACAGCATAAACCTATTAATACAGAGTGAATAGTGTTCTTTGTACCTGTCACCTCAAAACTCTTTCCTGAGTCGGGTGGGCATGGCTAAATGATTGACATTATAGCTCCTTCAGTCAGATCCCTTGGATCGAGATCTAGCAGGGATCTGATTGGAGGAGCTTTAATATCAATCATCATTTTAGTTCCGCCCACCCATCTCGGGAAAGAAAAGTCAGGCTGACAGGGAAGATGACAGAGAGAAATGCTGTATAAAGGTACATTTTAAAAAAAAATACATATATATTTACAAAAATGTTTATTTCATTAGTAGAACCTGTATTGTTTTTGAGGTGACAGGTGCACTTTACATATAAAAGATGGTAATATGTTCTCGGGCCACTGGATGATGTACTGCATTTAAATCTGACAAATATAAGCTGATAATTTAAATAATGTTAATAATGATATAATTTTGCTTTATTTCCTTGTTTTTATTTAACTATTATCATTATTTTATATATTTTTTAATCTTCTTTTTTTTTTCCATAGGTCCAACTGGAAGTGGAAAAACAACATTTATCAGCGAGTATGCTCTGGACTTATGCATTCAGGGGGTTAACACCTTATGGGGTAGTTTTGAACTTAACAACGTGCGTCTGGCCAAGATCATGCTGACTCAGTTTTCTCTGCAACGACTAGAGGAAAATCTAGATCAATATGATGAGTGGGCGGACAAATTCGAAGACCTGTCGCTTTTTTTTATGACATTCCATGGACAGCATAATATCAAGTAATTCAGATAACATTCCAATTTTCCAATTATCATTATATTACATATTTGCCTATCCACACACAGTCTTGTTTCATGGCACAATCTGTGTCATTCAAAGGACAGTTGGTGTTAATGATATTTTAGAAATATGCATGAGATACATTATTGTAGAAAGGCACATCTAACTAGAGCAGTATTGGTGGCATCCCATAGCTCAGTATGTTGCATCATTTCTAAAGTTTCTTTTTAAAATTTTTGTTCTTGTTTGAATTTAAGTGGCCTTCAGGTTTCTAGGATCCATCAAGCTAGCAACCAGCCACTGATATATGTGCAACCTGACAGAGCTATTGTGCAGACCCTGAACTTAAAGATGAGTAATGAAAATGAGCTTACTAAATAAACCAGTAATGTAATCAAACCAAAGACATTATGCAAAACAAACTCAAATAATTCATAACCATAAAAAATGTAAATCATACCAAAATGAATTCCAAAGTAGACAACCCCTTTAAATTATACAAAGATTTTTTCATTTTAAGGATCTAAATGTATCTAATGCAGCAGGAATTCTACCAAACATGTTTGGGTCTCCCACCCAGGGAAGTTCTTGGAAATCCAGGAGCTAATAGCAGGGAATCTAAACCAAACAAATCCAATATCAATGCATAAGAAAAGAAAGTTTTCTTTGTGGACAAGAGTTCAATTTTAAACCTATTTGAACCAATTACATTTGGCTGTTCAGCACCCATGTATTTTATTGTATTATGCACTAGTCCAATGGTGGCACCAAATGCCAATGATGACGTCACTCATCAGCACCTGCCTCTGAAGTGCAGGCCCTGCTGAGTGGCTGCACTAGGGAAGAGCTCTGGCCACGGGTATCCTACTTAGATCCTCCTTGCGAGTGAGCGCTCCTTCAGTGTAGGCTGCCGATCCAACCTTAAAACTGTCAGATTGGGCCCGCAGCCTATACTGAAGGAGTGCTTGCTCACTGGAGGGGGGACCTAGGGTAGTGGTTAGAGCAGAAATGGCGATGGCGAGTGCCCTCTCTGGCATGCGCACCACAGGTTTGCCACTGCTGCGCTAACCTTTTTAAGTATTACTTTTGCTTTCAGTTTATTTGAATGCTCCTCTTATTGCAAGTTTTTTTTGTACAATGCAGTCCATTTTGCCTGTACTGGATATAATACAGATATTTATTTGCTTCACATTCTGATTAAGCTCTGCTCTAAAGAACATAGTTTGTACACAGGTGATATTCTCTGCTTTGCTTCCCTTTAAGGAAATTAACCATCTGTTCTTGATTTTTGTAGGTCTGTGATAGACACCATGCAGCATGCAGTTTACATGTATGATATTACACATGTGATCATAGATAACCTGCAGTTCATGATGGGCCAGGAACACCTTTTTACCGACAAGTAAGAATTTCTTCTACAGCATTATGTCCTATAAATGTTGCAGTCACCTGTGTCTCCTTGCACCTGGCAAAGTTCCTGTGTGAGCTACCACACCGTGAAATATTATTTAACTGTTAAACAGGAGAAGCCAGTGTGAGGAGAGACCATTCTGAAAGCAGATCCATGTCTGTTATTTTGAGTTTTATTTCCTGTCAAGATGTATTCTTATCTTATAATATTGTTTCCAGATTTTCCGTTCAAGACTACATGGTGGGAGCCTTCAGAAAGTTTGCTACAGAAAGTAATTGCCATGTAACTTTAGTAATTCATCCCCGCAAAGAAGATGATGACAAGGAACTGCAAACATCATCCATTTTCGGCTCGGCAAAAGTAAGATCATATGGGGGCATATTTATCAAAGTGCGAAATTGTAGGACAGATGAGAGAAGTCAGCTGCATATTTCCACAACACTTTGCATCTATTTGCTGCAAATTTGTGGACAGTTATGGTATTCATCATATGTAGTAGGACTGTGCTCTGGGAACGTTCACCCTTTGACATCCGGAGCACATCACATGATACAAAAGTATTGTGCCATCCTTTTGGCTGAACTGGTTATGTGCTAAGGTCAATGAATCGCTCACCCCGAGTCTAAAAGGGGGTGGAGAAAACACTGTGCAGGTTCCTTATCAAGTTGTGCCTGGGTCTTTTTATTGTGGGAGATTAGGGGGTGGAAATAAGATTAAAAAATGTACAACTTGTGCATCCAAAACTTTGGCAAGACTGTGCTATGAAGTGCAAGTAGAAATCTAAATTGCGCAGATTGTGTGAGGGCTGCTTATTTACCTTGTGGTTGTAATAGGTATGTTATGTGGATAAGCATGCAAACTTTGTTTATTTTGTGCTGTACAGTTTCAAACACCACCGCCTGGGCATAATAAAGGCAATCCAAAATTGTAAGTGAAACTGGAGCAACAGTTAGTAAGCAAATAAGCTTTTTATGAATCACACAACATGTTTTGAGCTAAATGTCCTAGTAGTACTGGGCCCAGAGAGCTAAGTAAGTTGTAAATGTATAGAACTGTTTATGTCCAATTTCCTAGGAAGTGGCATGCACAGTGACACTGTAATTCTTAGTAACTTCTTGAATGGGTTGGTATTTGTTATGTGTAGAGCTATGATTCCAAAGAAGCCTTCTGGTGTGTATTTAAATAGTCGATTGAAACCTTTTATAGACTAGGTTTATTTTCTATTTAGACAATCATCTGTTATTATGGACACTGTGGGGGGTTATTGACTAAAGTCAGAATGATTGTGTAAAGATGTCAATTCACCAGCTAAAGACGGTCGCAATAGACTGCTGCTGTCGCAGTCGAGCCTTCATTGTGGGGATATTGTCACAGTTGCAACTTTAAAATTGCCATGGTTGCAGATTTGCAATGGGAATCCACTGTTTGATAATTTGACAGTCAAATTCTCTCTTTAGTCCATAACCCCCTGTTTGTTTTTGACTGCAATGCAAGCAGCTATAACTGCTTTTTAGTGATGAGCTTAGAACTAACAGTATAGCCAGAACAGTGCCTTACTTTCTCTGTGCCCTTTCAGAGCACTTCCAGTTCAGTAGCATTGTTCAGGAGAGAGCTAAATAGCTACATTTGCATTGTGTGCTGAATCTAAAAGATTATTCAGTGCAGTGGGTGCCCTGCTTCATCCCAGGGGAATTTACTATGTGATAACTTGTACTTTATCCATGCCAGCTAAAATTCATCCAAATAAATATGGCATATTTTCTCATGAAGATATAGAATATATTTACCAGATTTGCATAACAACCTAATTGAAGAGCGTATGCTTCCCCATAATATACTTTGAATAAGCTACAATGCAATTACATGAAATAAACCTCCGCTCTAGTTGGAGTATGCTATTGGTTTGAAGAAACAACCACGTAGACTGTTCCCACAAATATATTGCCAGAAAACCAATTATTAAATATGCAATAATGGTTAAAAGTATCAGCAGCACTGCAGCTACCTTAACTGAAGCAGCTTCTGGGGAAACAAAAAAGCAGAGGACCAAAAGGGTATCTGAGTAAATATGGCTAAAAGAATAATTATGTAGATGATATTTATGTTAGTGAAAGGTGGTACTGGATGTGAATAAACATTCTCAGAACGATCTTCAAAGAAATTCCCAGCCCCCTAATTAACTTATAAAAAAAAAAAGAAAGATATATGCTTTCAGATGAGTAGGTTAACTTGCCCGCAACAGTATTTCACTACTAGTAGTATATCTAAATTCTGCTGTTTATCTAACAGGAACTAGATTTAGTTCTTTAAAAGCTTATTTGCACAGAATGATTGGCACTTCAGGCCCCACCCATTACTGATCACTTCTTATGTACAAGTACAATACAAACATGTGTGACTCCTGCAAAGTGAAGTCATAAATGACACATTTGAATCTTAAAAATAATTCTTAAAATGTATCCCCCCTGGTCCTCCGTCTATATCATCCACATCCCTGACTAGCAGAGAGGTGCCCTTTCATCTGAGCCCTTCCCCCCCCCCACAGGGACATCTGCCTTTGATTACTTAAACATTTTGGGCCTAATTCACCATTGTGCGAAGTGAGCCGCAAAGCGTTCGGCTCACTTCGCACATGGTATTAGGCGCCCTCTGATGTCCTGCACGCGGACATCAGCGAGCGCATTAAAGGGATTCCCCTCCCAGCGAGGAGACTCGAGTGCTCTCGCCGGGAGGGGAATTCCTTTAATGCACATACTGATGTCCGCGCACAGGACATCAGCATATGCATAACACCATGTGCGAAGTGAGCCGAACGCTTCGCGGCTCACTTTGCACAGTGATGAATTAGGCCCTTTGTATTTATGCTGATGATTCTAAACCTTCAAACTTTCAAAGTAACATCTACTGACAACAAATACCCACCTCAGCAGCATAAGTGAAGATGGGCAGGCCCTGGATAAGGTCAAAACTGGGTCTCCCTCTCTCTCTCTATCCCCCACCAGCTCCCCCTCTGTACTGAAAATTTTTTCCAAAATCTTGGGGTCACTGGATGTGGAAATTGTAGGAGGAGCTGTTGGGGCAGCAGGGACAGAGTGGCTAATCCCTCTTAAGGTAAGGGCCCTTATAGTAGCTACTGTGTCCCATATTATTACTCAACTGACCCATGTGTTTATGCTCATGTATTAACTTAAACCTGCCTCACATTTCTTTTTTCTCAAATGTTCTGTATTCTGATTACAGGCCAGCCAAGAGGCAGATAATGTTCTCATACTCCAAGACCGAAAACTGACTTCCGGCCCAGGCAAGAGGCATCTGCAAATAGCAAAGAACAGATTTGATGGGGATGTTGGTGTTTTCTCCCTTGAATTCAACAAGTCTGCTCTCAGTTTCTCTTCTGCCAAAGGCAAGCAGAAAGTAAAGAAAGTAAATAAAGATAATGAAACAGCACCTCCCAAAGAGAAAACACCAGGAAAGAATAAAAAATCAAGCTGATTTTTGTGTTTTATGTTCTCTTTGCACTTACTATTTATTCCTCAGCAGTTTTACTGCAAGTTACAAACCTTATTGTAATGTCACTGGAAGGTCTTTTGTACATGATGAGAAAGAAAAGCTCTGCAAGACTCGACTTTTAGCTCAATTCAGACATGCTCTCTTCCATTGCTCAGCAACATTTCATCTGTTTTTTTCTACGAATGTAATTTGTTATGCAGTTATGTTCTGTATCAGATACAGATTCTGATCAGATGAGAAATATAAGTATTTTAAAACTTCACTTGCTAAAATAAAAAGGCTACTTTCCAAAAAGTTTTTTTATGCATACAATCTATCATTCTCAGAATTCTGTGCTGCAAAGCATTTACCGGTAGATGTCATTGTTGAAATGAAGTGACTGTTTGCTACTCTGTTTGAAGCAGAATTTTCATTGCTTAATATATTTAGTGAATTCTCTTTTAAAATGACACTAAAAGCTTCAATCACAGACTGACTGAGTCACTGAACAGCATGCTTTTATACTATAAGCAGACTGCAACAAATTAACAATCTTCACATTTTAAGGAATCTTTTTTGCAAAATAAAAGTTTTCAGGTAAAAGAAAAACAATGACTTTCCTCATTTTTTATATAGGCAACATGCAAGACTAAACACCTCTAGGGACTACACTCAAATGCAATTGTAAGTTTTTAATGTATCCCCAGTAAGGGTATCAGGGTATTATTTGTAAATAAAAATAAGTCAACACTTTTCCCTTTTTTGATGGATTTGGCTGAATCGCTTTCATTTCTATCAAAGTCATAGAAACTCGGTATAACATAAAAATAGACACAGTATTCCATATTCTTTGCTGATATTTAAAAAGTACCACCAATATCTTGATATGTAAAGTGACCCAAATCTAGATACATTAGAAAATTACTGCTGACCTGTTGCATTTTGTTTTGCTTTTTTTTTTATTAGGGGAGTGAGTCCCCTGGATACCAGGGTCCAGTTACATTTGAGACCCCTGCAACTCCTGACTTTATTGTCAACTAGAATTCCTAAATCCTTTTCCATGTTTGTTTTACCCAGTATTTTCCCATTTAGAAAATAATCTAGATATGCTTCCCATATGCATAACCTTACATTTATCAGTGTTAAACCTCATTTGCCACTTTCCTGCCCAAGTTTCCAGCATATCTAGATCCCTCTGTAATAAAGTACTCTCCTCCTTTGTATTAACTACTTTACAAAGTTTAGTATCATCTGCAAAAATTTAGATTTTACTAAGCAATCCCTCAGCAAGGTCATTTATAAATATGTTGAGGAGAAGAGGGCCCAAAACTGATCCCTGGGGTACCCCACTATTAGCAGTTAATTCATGTAGGCAATGAAACCTGATTTTGGGTGACAGGTGAAGCCTTGTTATGTGACTTTCATTTTCTTCCTACGCTATCATATATGAACATAGATGCTTATTCATCAGTTGCATGACCAAATAATTTTGTGATAATTAACATGATTGATCCATTGTGTAGTGAGGTCAGTTGTGCCCATTCACTATTTGGGCAATGACACACAAGACATTTTGTCACCGCTTTTTGGAAAAAGCAGTTTTAGTTTAGAAAACGCATCAACAAATATACAAAGGTGAATCACCTATTTCATCCCACAATTGTTGGTATACATCTCATGGTCTTAAGGGAATTAATTATGATCATAGACATAGACCAACCTTTTTTAAATATATAGCAGTGGTGTTGAACCTTTTCAGCACTAAGTGCTGATTAGTGACGTCACTCATCAGCACCTTCCTCCGCAGATACCTACTTAGATCCTCCGGAAGCGAGAAATCCTTCAGTGTAGGCTGTGGATCCAACCTGAAAACTGTCAAGTCGGGTCTGCTACCAATACTGAAGGAGCGTTCGCTGGGGGGGTGGGTGGGATCTAGGACAACAGTGGCAACGACGCGCGAGCCCACAGAGAGATGATTTTCTGATATCCTATTCATTAAAATCTCAACAGTTAAAACGTGAGTTAATAACTTAAAAGTCTAGCAGAACATACATTCTCATAACAGGGTAGAAGGAGTCACTGCTCTGTCTCACTAATAAACATGCTAACAACATACAGGATTTCAGCAATAAGGGATATTTACAATTAATAATAATGTGAAATATGGATAAGTAAATTAGGAACAAACCCTGATTTTTTTGGGGGGGATTTTTGATTATAAAAAAATCATTTCAAATAAATGTATTGTTATTCTGGTGTGACTTGACACACCCAATCAACTATATGTAATTGCAATGACTACCCCCAGATACTTTATAACAAGTCACAGTTTCTCACAGCCAAAATGTTTCATTCATATATATATATACAGTATATATTAAAAGTGTTTTCTTACTGTATGTATACGGTACACTCTTTTTGAAATGTGTGATTTTATAACTTACCACTAGATGTCACTATACACATATCAATAGAAGTTTTGTTATCATCATTGACATTTATCACATAATAAAGGTGAAGATTCTGCAATAAAAATATTTTAACTATAGCCTCGATGCTCTAATTTAGGGCCTAAGGAGATCCCAGGGACAACTGCCTTTTTGACCTGATATTTAAATAAGAGCTAAAGGTAAAAAATAAAAAAGGACTATTAAATACAGTGGGGAAAAAAAGTATTTAGTCAGTCACCAATAGTGCAAGTTCCACCA
>WMED01020877.1:0-12053 GCA_019650415.1 Pipa parva
TTACTTACCCCCCAGAAAAAGTTCAGCAGGACGTGCTGTTGCTGCCGCAGCAGACAGCACTTAACAGGGGAGGGAATCCGGAAGTACTGATCACATGCTCTCCTGGGTTCCTATTGGCAAACTATCGTCTTGAGGGCCATGAGTTTGAGACACCTGGTCTAGTTAGTTAAATCACATAATGTTATGTCAGCTGTTACGTACGTAATTTACGTTACACATATTGATATTACACAGCAAGTACTTGGCAACTTAATACTTATACCATTAAAGAGTGGCTTTAAACATCACTTTCAGTCTAAATATTTGTATTCCTCTCTTTGCCAGGGCCAGCATTAGAGGGGCAAATGCCCAGGGCCCCCAACTGCACGCGGACATCAGCGAGCACATTAAAAGGGATTCCAGTCTCGGTGAGAGAAAAAGAGTTACCTTGCCGAGACTGGAATCCCTTTAATGCGCTCGCTGATGTCCGCATGCAGGACATCAGCGAGCGCAGATCAGTCAGTCCGAGGTGAGGTGAACACTCCGCACCTCACTTCGGACTATAGTGAATTCAGCTCTTAAAGAGGGCCTCAGGAGACGCTAAGGGGGTTATTCACTTAGGTGCGAATTCGACCACGGGCCATAGGTTGTGCACCACTGTGCTAGCACATTTATGTCAATGTGAACCTGGCCTAAGATAACATAATTGTGTTTAATTGTTCCCAGCTTGTTAATGCTCTGTGTACTTTCAAAAGTGGTACAGCAATAAAGTATGCTTGTATATGTGTGCCGTGGATTACTGCTAGTTGCTATACACAAAAAAAAGTAACAAGCAATTAAACAACTGTGTGCATCAAGTTACATCCAAATTTTATTAATGTTTAAAAATATACAGCTATATACATTTAGGGCCTTATTGACTAAAGGCTGAATAGTTAAGTAAAGCTCTGAATCTGCAACTATTCGCCACTTCTCAATGTTCACTTATTGATAAAACTCTGCGATGTGAATACATGACCAATTTCAGCAATTACGAATTTATGGAGCACTTTGCATCACTTTGTGTGTGTGTGTGCATGGGTACTTCTACTATTGACTAAACAGTGGAGCAAACGAAGGAGTGAATGTGGCTAGGTGTATACCTCCAAGTTCACCCATTTGACATTGTCACATTAGAGTGGCAAATAATTGGGGGGCCGATACCAGGGCTCCGCATTCTACTTTTATCCGGCTGACTATGCCACAAAACACATCTCACGGCAATCACTGTTGCCTGCATGTTCAACAAGTCTATGCACCATTTAGTCAATAATGAGAAGTGAATTTGTGACTATTTTGGCAAATTGGCTTTAAATTTAGTGAGGTGAATTCACCCTTTAGTGAATTAGCCCCCTAGAGTCTCAACATCGCTGACGTTGGGGATGGGAGTTAGAGAACCTAAAGCAGCAAACAGATAAAAAATGATAAATAGGGTTATATTATTAAGTATAAAACAGGCATGGTCAAACTCTCACAATAAAACTATAGAAGAATCTTTTTTCTATTAAAAACAAAAAAGATTTGTTTAATATTATAGATTTCCTTTAACATGATAAAGCATTATGGAAATAATTCTTTTCATTCAGAAAGTAGGGCATTTCCATCCTTCTAACTTTTAGAGAGCAGCATGCTCAGCATTCAATTTATTCTACATTAAAAAAGCACAATCTACAGCTAATGACAGTTCAAATAAATATTAAGGGAATATGGGATGCAGACTAAAGCAAGAACCATTTAATAAAGGGCAGCTTAAGTCACAGGCTGCCATATTCCTCCAGAAAAGCACAGTACCACCACTTCAAAGACATAGGACCACCACGTCTGCTTTCTGTGCGATGTCCACGACAGTACCAGGCTGCACATGTATATGCTGTACATGCAAATCAAAACATCAGCATCAGATCAGGGGGCTGAGAGGACAGACCTAGGCACCCTGCTCTGGAAGTTCTCCACTGCTGTGTGAAACATAAGACTCTGGGGCAATAATTATGAAAGGCGACCAATTCAACAGTCACTGACTTATGGAGCACTTCACTATTTTATGTGCATGTGCACAGATGGTGCATTCTCCAGTTTTACTTCACCAGATTGAAATGGTGAATCAAGGGACTGATGACAGGACTCCTGCTGTCCATCTGACATAGCCACAGTACCCAAAGAGAGGGCTACTGACACAGTTGTGACTTTACTATAGGAATCCACTATTTAGTGAATAAGCAGTAGAGAAGAGAAGCAGCGTCTGCTGACTGCATCAAAACTGCCTTACAGCTTTTACACAAAGCGTAAACTGCCACAAAATGCATTTTTCAGCCACGGCCTGTCCCGCCAGGACACCAGGAAAATTTAGCCAGCAGCACCCAACAGGCCAGCCCGAGATTTCCTCTGTCGTTGGCCTGTCACATCATATGCTACGTGATGCACGGGTCCTCCCAGTGGGTCCATCAACCCCAGTCCGACGCTCCAGTTTTTCATAGTTAACTCTAGTATGTAAAGTCACTTGGCAGTTTTGATGTGACCACCATTGAAATTATTGTGACACGGGGAACCTGCATTTTGCTGGCATCAAAACAACGGTCATAGCCCTTAAGAATTCACACCTATACTCAACAATTCGGACTTTAGTGAATAATCCCCAAGATGTCTTTAAAGGCAGAAAATACATTTGGATAAAAAAAAAAAAACCTATGATTTAGAATATCCTCCGTTCCAAAATAAAAGTGCAGGTACTGTAATAAATAGAATTATTTAAAATGGAAGACTTGGGGATAAGAATGCTTCCCAGTGGGGAGTGGCAATTGAGTTAACAGGTAATTTGTAACAGTTTCATTAAGTAGAAGAAGGCCCACTGAACCATATCACAATTTGGGTTTAGAGCTCTGTCTTTATGTTGTTCTGACTAAACTCCTCAGGGACAGGGACTGATCTGATATTTATAAAAATGTGAGTACTATGTCTGCCCTATATATTCCTCAAATAAATACATTAAAAAAAACACCTGACCTATGCAGGAGAGACCGAAATAGATATACACATTTTCCTGATATACTTTGCCATACAGGCTTATAAAAAACTGATATAAAAATATATAAAATCAGCAACATTTATGGTTGAAACAAGTAATCATCAATAGTTTACAGACACGTTATAGAAGCAACATCCAAGGCATTTTGTTACAAATTTACACAATGCCCCATAAATACACTGCAGAAGATCCTCATATTTCACAGCCAAGGAAAACAATGGTATTTAAAACTAATGATGTTGAAGGCGACAAACAACGGCTGCAGGCAAAGAAACAAGTACTTTCACATCAAGTCAACACGAAAGATTAAATGTTACCAATGGTCTTTTTGTTTTCAATGCTCCAGCACTTCCCAAATCCTAAGGATAATGCAGATGCAAAAGCAATTTGTACAAGCAGTCAGTATAAAAATAACAGCAGGTATACATTAAATCAAGCGCACAGCAATAACCCATAAGGTATTCATAATACTAGTGATGTAACGTGTGGAAAAACTATGCACCATATGTTTTCTCCAGCAAAAAAAATCTTCTGCTGCCACTTAGTTACAAGGCAATACTTTAACATAGTAACAATAAAAGGTTGAAGACTACAAGTGCAGGCTTTTATAAACAGTCTCTATGATGATGTCACAAGAAAGAAAAAAAATCCTCAAAAGGCCAGGTGACAATTCATCCAGAAAAACATTCTTTTCAAAGCCCTTTAATCATTTCTGGTGGCTTGAGTTAAGGGCAGGGCTGCTTTTAGAGGATGCGAACTGGGCAAATGCCCAGGGCCCTAAGTACCTTAGGAGAGCCTGCTACAAACAAAATCCATTCAGTACACTCTGTCTGCCTGGCATTGGCCTGACAAATTTAACAGCATAGGGGACTCCATATTCCATTTTGCTTAGGGTCCATTTCTGTCTAAAACAAGGCCCTGATCAAAGAGGAACCAAGATCAGGTTGTGACTATCTTAAGTTCAAACCTATATTTATCTTAATACACCAACAATTCTGCCTTAAGGCTTACAGTATGGCAGCAAATACACACTAAAACCAAGGACTCTGGCACAGTTGCAAGGAGGGGCTTAGGACTACTTCAAAGAGAAAGAGTTCAAGCACTGCTTGCACAAGGATGAGAGACGTTCCACAGGTGCAAAATGATGGTAGGTTTTCCTGTGTGTGACTTTAGATTACCTTTAATAGGGGAAATATAAGCTGCAGCAGTTTTAAAACCTTACCTGGTATTTCAGTAGTTTAAATCAAATTTAAAGTGCACCTGTTACCTCAAAACTAATACTAATTTAGGTTCTACTAATGAAATAAACATTTTTTGTAAATATATATGTATTTTTAAAAATGTACCTTAAAGTGCACCCGTCAGCAGAAAATGACTTTGCTTAGTCTAGCATAGTATGCTAGACCAGTGTTTCCCAAAGTTTTTTTTTTCGTGGCCCGGTTATTTTTGTGCTTATCCTTCATGACCCGGCACGAAGGATAAGCACAAAAATAACCGGGTCACAAGAGCGCCGCTCATGAATATTCATCAGCCGGCTTCTTCATGATGCTACACGCATTGTACACCCTAGTTTTAAGGCGTACAATGCGTGTAGCATTATGAAGAAGCAGGTTCATGAATATTCATGAGCGGTGCTGTGCACAAAGTCCCTTTCCTTCGCGCACGGCACCGCTCATGAATATTCATGAGCGGCGCTCGTGACCCGGCATTTAATTTTGGTGGCCCGGTACCGGGTCGCGAGCCGGCATTTGGGAAACACTGTGCTAGACTAAACAACTTTGTAATTTAAATGTATTAAATACTTACCTCTTAAAAGTTATCCCTGCCTCTCAAACAGACTTTCTGCTAGCAGCCTAGCAGTGAGTCGGGTTGAGGAGGCTGCACTATGAAGCCGGCTTGCTTGATTGACAAGTAGGCCGGCTTCATGATGCGATCATGTGATCGAGCACGCGCGTGACCGCGCACCTCTAGGCTGGGCAGGCTCAAAGCATATGCGCTTTGAATCTCCCCAGTCAGTAACACTGACAGCTTCCCGAGTCAGTTACAGGGGAAGCTGTCAGCGTTACTGGCTGGGGAGACTCAAAACACATATGCTTTGAGCCTGCCCAGTCAAAAAAGTGGGGGGGATGCACAGTGGAGGGAGGATGAACAGTGTAAGGATGCAGGAGAGCATGCTTGTTAGGGGGCGTTCCTGTGGTGTTTGAGTGACAGGTCAGGCAGAAAATGTCAGCTTCCATGCTTTCAAATTGGGACAAGACTCAAGTAGGTGTATTTTCAATATGCAAACTTTTTTTGTTCTTAATTACTTGATTTACATTATAAAGTCACATACTTTATAAAACTGTAATAATTCTGAGCTGACGGGTGCACTTTAATACAGTTTCTCTGTCATCTTCCCTGTCAGCCTGCCTTTTCTTTCCCAAGTCAGGTTGGGCAGGGCTAAATGATGATTGACATTATAGCTCCTCCAATCAGATTCCTTAAATCACAATCTAGCAAGGATCTGCTTGGAGGAGCTATAATGTCAATAATTATTTAGCCCCGCCCAGTATGACTCAGAAAGAAAAGTGGGGCTGATGGGGTAGATGAGAGAGGGGCTATTTAAAGGTACATTTTTTTAAAAAAAAACAACATAGTAACAGTTTATAAGGCTGAAAAAAGATGCGCATCCATCCAGTTCAGCCTATTTTCCTGCAATGTTGATCCAGAAAAAGGCAAAAAACCCATGAGGCTAGAGCCAATTATCCTCATATTAGGGAAAAAATTCCTTCCCAACTCCAAATATGGCAATCAGAATAATTCCCTGGATCAAGATCCCACCTTCAGTTATCTATTACCCATAACTTATAATGTTCTTAAACTGAAGGAAAGCATCCAAACCAGTTTTGAACTCCTTAATGGATTTAACCATAACAACTTCTTCAGGCAGAGAGTTCCTTAGTCTCACTGCTCTTACAGTTAAAAAAAAAACAAAAACCCTTCTATGTTGATGCATAAACTATCTTTCCTCTAAACGTAGAGTATGCCCCCTTGTAATACTTGCGGTTCTTGGTACAGATTGTAAGAGATCTCTGTACTGACCTCTAATATATTTATACATAGTTATTAGGTCACCCCTTAATCTTTTTTCTAGACCAGTGGCCCCCAAACTTTTTACACAGGGGGCCAAGTTCACTGTCCCTCAGACTGTTGGAGGGCCGGCTTTAAAAAAAAAACCTATGAATATCCCAACACACACTGCACATATCTTATTTTAAAGGAGACCTAAAGTCAAAAAATAAAAAACAAGTGTTAAAATATTTACCTTATACGGAAACGATTGATTACAGTCACAGCATGAGCTGTGCTGTAATTAGTCGGCTCCCGATGCTTCCTGCATAGTGCACTGGCTGACACAGAAGCCAGTGCGCAGCTCCTTCTCCGGCCTCATACATCATCACGCTCACTGCGGGGAGCGTTCTCATTGGCCCCTGCACTGAACGGGATTATGTTTAAGCCCTGAAATAACCGAGTTATAACAGGGTGAGAGGAGCTGCAGTGCTGGCTGCGTCAGCCAGCAATGTTAAGCAGCGTCGGGGGAAGCATCGGGAGCTGGCTAATTACAGCACAGCTCATGCTGTGACTGTAATCAATTGGCTCAGTATAAGGTAAGTATTTTAACACTTGTTTATTTTTTTACTTTAGTTTTCCTTTAAAGTAAAAAAACAAAACATTTAAAATACACTGTGCTACCTGCCCCACAACCCCCCTTCCACACTGTGCTGCGTGCCCCACAACCCCTCTCACACTGTGCTGCCTGCCCCACAACACCCTCCTTACTCCATGCACTTTGAAGGGGGGGGGGGCGCTATCCTGGTGCCCGCCCCCCTTCCTTTTTCCGTCTCTACCTCTTCCCCTGCTCAGCTCAGTCTGTTGTAGAGATTACTGTTACAGCGCTCCTCACTTCCTCCCCCACCGCTTTCTGATTAAATTAATCATTATCATTAGTATGTGCCCGGGAGGGGGGAGAGAGGAGTGCTGTAACACTAATCTTTACAGCAGACTGAGTCTGGCCGGGGAATAGGTAGGTTACAGTAGGGAAAAGGAGGGGGCGAGCACCAAGATTTCAACCCCCTCCTGCAGCTGCCTCTACCCCCCTAATCCCAGCCAAAGTGACGGGGCCAGGTAAATGGCCTCAGGGGGGCCAGATGCGGCCCATGGGCCATACTTTGGGGACCCCTGTTCTAGACTAAACAAGCCTAACTTTGATAATCTTTCTTGGTACTGTATATTGCTCATTCCTTTAATTATTTTAGTAGCCTGCCTTTGAACCCTCTCAAGC
This sequence comes from Pipa parva, assembly GCA_019650415.1. Classification (NCBI taxonomy): domain Eukaryota; kingdom Metazoa; phylum Chordata; class Amphibia; order Anura; family Pipidae; genus Pipa; species Pipa parva. The sequence goes on from WMED01020877.1 coordinate 7,362, forward strand.
TCAACCACATCTTTTCTTGTGCACTGGTGCCCAAAACTGCACACAGTATTACATGTGTGGTCTGACCAGAGCTTTGTAAAGAGGCATAATTATTTTCTTGTCATTTGTGTCTATACCCCTTTTTATGCACCCCATGATCCTATTTGCTTTGGCAGCTGCCACTTGGCACTGGTTGGTACAGTTAAGTTTATTGGCAGCTAGAATTCCCAGATCCTTTTCCATGTCTGTTTTGCCCAGTATTTTCCCATTTAGAAAATAACCTAGACATACATTTCTACTTCCCATATGCATAACCTTACATTTATCAGTGTTAAACCTCATTTGCCACATTCCTACCCAAGCTTACAACGTATCTAGATCCCTCTGTAATAAAGTACTCTCCTCCTTTGTATTAACTACTTTACAAAGTTTAGTATCTACAAAAATTGAGATTTGACTATACAATCCCTCAGTAAGGTCATTTATAAATATGTTGAAGAGAAGAGGGCCTAATAACGTTTATTTCATTAGTAGAACCTAAATTAGTATTAGAGTTTTGAGGTGACAGGTGCATTTTACCATGTTTCCCCGAAACTAAGATAGTTTCATAATAATTTTTGCTCCTAAAGACGCACTAGTTATATTTTTGGAGGATGTCTTAATTTCAGGGGAAACACTGTACCAGTATGATTTATTTCTAGTACTTTACTGCAGCTAGGTCTTATTTTCAGGGGCGGCCTTATATTTCGAAGCTTGGTTAAAAAAATAGCAGTAGGTCTTATTTTTGTGGGATGTCTTATTTTCGGGGGAAACAGAGTAATATAAGTACTTCTCCTATATTCACTTTTTATTTATACATATGCGCTGTCAAATAATACATGATGTGAAAAGGGAAACAGACATATGCAGGAGAAGTTAGCTTTCAAAAGAAAAAACATATTGGTCCAGTAGAAAACAAAGGAGAGCAGAAGCAAAAAGTCACATGTGTTTTTACTACACTAGTCAAGATTTTACTGTCATCAAAATAAATACCAGTAAAAAAAAAAAAATCACATTTAAACACAGAGGACAACTTTTGATTACTACATTGGATATGATCACAGAGTGCTTCACATCACAGTTGGGGTGATCTTAAAAAAAAGCTATTGTAGTGCCATGCCATCAAGATCACTAAACCATCTTGAAAGACTGAGGCTGGAATAAAGTGTATCAAACTCCTATCATCAAGCACCTAGGCTGGTGTAAAGCATGGAAGTCAAGCTAGAGATATAGAGATGTGCTACAGGAGGAATACAAGTATTTAACTTGAACACAAGTCTACCAGCTAGTGTGATAAGAGCTGCAGGTAGACATGGAGTTAATGTGGCACATGTTCCCAATGGATGAGCTGGATTAACGTGACAGTGCTGAGAAGGCAACATCTCCTGCGTTACACTGGGGGCAGCCACTAGTAATAAATGTATACGGACACGTTTACTAGTATATTACTGTTACATTCAGTCAATCCTTGGCTTCATATACCGTGCAAAGGTTAAGTCAGGTCAACTTAGCGCTTTCCCCAACTTGGGGCTTGCAGCATATGGAAGCGCAGCGACAGAGATCGCAGGTAGCTTCAAATCGCTGGAATCTCAGCACACACGGGCAATCGCATCTGGTTGGAAAGCTCCATCAGGTTTGCTGCATTCCTGCCCATAGGTTCCATAACCTGCAGCGATCTGGCTTCTCCAGCTGCCCTTGCACTTTGGGAACAGTCAGTGTTTCTGCTCTTTCCACTCCATGTCTGGGATCAGCGATCAATCCCCCTCTCCCTCGCTCCATACCGGGAACACTCCTGTGCAGTCCCAGGAACACTCCTGTCCACTCCTGTGCAGTCCCAGGAACACTCCTGTCCACTCCTGTGCAGTCCCAGGAACACTCCTGTCCACTCCTGTGCAGTCCCAGGAACACTCCTGTCCACTCCTGTGCTGTCCCAGGAACACTCCTGTCCACTCCTGTGCAGTCCCAGGAACACTCCTGTCCACTCCTGTGCTGTCCCAGCTGCTCTTCTACTGCACTCCCCCAGCATCTCTTCTGAAAGTCACAGGCTGTGTAGTTCACTGGCCTAAAGCCTCCTGGAGCAATCATGTGCCTCTTCCTCTCTCTCCGATCCCTCCTCCGCTCACTTTTCCTCAATCTGTGCGCTTTCTCCCAAAGTTATACAGCCTGCCCCTTCCTCTTACCCCCGGTGCCTCACTTACCTGCCCCAACACTTCTGCTCCTGGCTCCTTCTACCAACAGATCTTCCCTATATCTACCTACCCCCTGCACCCCTAAACCTGCTCTCACCCCCCTTACACTGCTGCTTTCTACCCCAGGGGGATTTGCCCCTTTTCTCACCATCTTGACGATCCCCCTCTGCAGTGCGGATGTCGCAGGTCCAGCCTGAGTTCCAGAAGAAGCCATGATCCTGATAGGAAGAACCGTGATGTGTGTGTGAACAAGGGGAGATCGGCCCGGGACCAGCTGCTGTTGCTGCCTGCCTCACACTGACTGACTCAGAGAGCGAGCCGCCGCCGCACAGCCTCTATTTATCAACCCGCCCCCAACGGGTAAACTGCGCATGCGATCCTAATGCCTGGACACATAGGGAGCTTTCAAGATGACGTCCGAGTTCAACCCCTGAACCCATTTCACTTCCGGGTCGGAGCTGTAGGAAGGACACGTCAGCACGTGTGTGCTGGAGAGGGGAATGTGTGCTGTTAGCCGTACACTGGAAAGGGTCGGTGGCGCCAAATTCCTTCAAACTGAGCTCCTTTCATAGAATGGACCGTGTGTTTAAATGGTGTCAGACAGTCGCACACCATGTGTCTGTATGCGCTAGCAGGACTACTACAGGTCCTGCCCAGTCGTTAGCTTCTTAGATTCCCGTCTATTTATGTGATGCAGCTGTGAAAACTCAGATACTAATTGACTGGACATTGCGATCCCACTGTGGCTCTGTAACGTGTACTGGATTTTAGCAGCAGGGAGCGGTTTATGAAACCCACTCTAATCCCTGTGGGGGAGGGGGAGCACTGTGGAATTTACTGTACCTTTCTCTCTACTATTTACTGTTAGTGGCCGAGCTGTGTGTGTAACTGTGTCCTGCCACTGTACAGGACTCATTGCACTGGTGACTCTATTGTCTGTACAGGGCACCTAATGGTTGATCGCAATGGCTTCTGTAGCAGAGAATTGCCTGTGGCGTCATCAGGTTAGGAAATCTTCTACAATAGAGTACGTTGGGCAATAACTAGAAATGAAAGGTCAGGGTTAGATGCCTTTACTGAATTGCTAGTGCTGAATTATTCAACAACAAATGTTTTACCTGAAAACATGGACGTTTTTTAAACAAAATCCCTAAATTCTCCAACTATCGTGAATCTATGGCTTTTTATTATCGCACGCAGCAGTGTAGAGGTCATTCTGTTTATACAATGTATTACATAGTGGAAAAAACTTAAAAGTATCTTTTCAGTGTTTTTTTTTTTTTCTTGCTCTTATCTGCTACTCCACATAGAAAATCTTTTGTCATTCTTACAATATTTTTGTAGCATTTGCCAGTCTTGCAATCGACCACTTTAAAACAGAACAGCTGGTTTTGGGGTTGCAACATTTGTTACTGTTTCTTACAGTTTTGAAAAAATTCTGTCCTGTGTGAACTGTTTCCCAGGCTGAAAAGCAGGGCATAATCATCTTGAATTCTATTTTTGATGTAAATGCATTTAATTAAAGAGAGTTTTCTTTCAAAGTCTCCTTACTTCCCACAGGTCCCTAATTTTCAGGCTGAAGCATTCTCCCCATAGGGCAGTGTAATGCTGTGTGTTTTTAAATGGCATACAAACATATATCGCATGTAAAAGTAACAGTGACAAAATGCATTCTGACTTTTCATGTTAGGAATTAAAGCGCAACAAAATTGTGTGAATTTTTTTTACTAATGGACACTTAAACAAAAAGTCACAATGAGCATTGTCATGGCCACTTTTGCATACAGGGCTGCTATCAGAAATCACAAGGCCCCCAACAACAATAGTAATGGGGCCCCCTAACTTGACTGATTTTTTTTTTTTACAAGAACCACTACATTTACATTACTTATTGCTAAGTTACAGTGGATTCCAAAAAAGTTGGGACACTAAACAAATTGTGAATAAAAACTGAATGCAATGATGTGGAGATGCCAACATCTAATATTTTATTCAGAGTGGAACACAAATCACAGATAAGTTTAAACTGAAAAAATGTATCATTTTAAGGGAAAAATATGTTGTTTCAAAATTTCATGGTGTCAACAAATCCCAAAAAAGTTGTGACAAGGCCATTTTTTTTTACCACTGTGTGGCATCCCCCCTTCTTCTTACAACACTCAGACGTCTGGGGACAGAGGAGACCAGTTTCTCAAGTTTAGAAATTGGAATACTCTCCCATTCATGTCTAATCATCTTGGGCCTTCTTTGTCACACCTTCCTCTTTATGATGCGCCAAATGTTTTCTATAGGTGAAAGATCTGTACTTCAGGCTGGCCATTTCAGTACCCAGATCTTTCTCCTATGTAGCTATGATGTTGTGATTACTGCAGAATGTGGTCTGGCATTATCTTGTTGCAGGGTCTTCCCTGAAAGAGATGACGTTTAGATGGGTGCATATGTTGTTCTAGAACCTGAACATAGTTCTCTGCATTAATGGTGCCTT
>WMED01020878.1:0-12053 GCA_019650415.1 Pipa parva
TTTTTATTTACGATTTACACAACGTGCCAACTTTTCTGATTTTGGGGTTTGTAAATTCTAAAGAAAAAAAATTATAGTTTTCTTGGAAATTACATTGTTTATTCTGCACGCATTATATTTAAAAATAAACAGTGCACAATGCTTACAAACTGCCAGATAAAATGTGGTGGAAAAAAAAAAGACTGTTCAGCCGGCACTGAAAGTGTAAAATGTAGAAATTGTGTGTAGTAACTATGTAATGTAACTGATTAGCTGATAAAGATGTCTATAATGAAAGCATTATCGGGCAGGGACCACCATTCCTTCACCGCCCCATCTCACAATGCTTGGGGGGTAATTCAGCATAGTGCGAACTTACCTCCCGATCCTTCGCATCAGCTCGCAGAGACTGTTATGCACTCTCTGATGTCCTACACGACAGAGAACGCTTTAAAGGTATTCCAGTCTCGGCTAGACTACTCGAGTCGCCTCGCGAGACAAATACCTTTAAAGAGTTCGCTGATGTCTGCGTGTAGGACATTAGCGAGCACGTAACAGTCTCTGCAAGCTGATGCGAAGAATCGGGAGGTAAGTTCGCACTGTGCTGAATTACCCTTAGTGCTTAAACATGTATCTTCATTACTGTATAGCAGTCCTCTATGCTGTCTTCCATGCGCCTAGGGAGTGTTCCTCCAGTGCAGGCAGTGGACATGACCTGACAGTTTTCAGGTCGGATCTTTACACAACAATTCGGACTTGTAGTCAATAACCCCCAAAGAGTCACTATATCCCAGAAAATTAGATGATGGATTGGAATGGAAATGGATTGCAAGTCAACATTAAAAAAACTAAAATCCTCATAACAGGACAAGCATCATAAATATAACTGGAGAAAAGTTTGTAGCTGTCATGGTTTTTATTTTACTTGGATCCACAATTAATGCCGATGGGAGTAGTAGTCAAGAAATGCATTGTCTCTAAAAGACTTTTTTATTTTTTTTAATTTAAGTTTTTTATTCAGAAATGTATCAATACACAAACAACAGTAAGAACTTTTAAAACTTCAATTGCAGTATAATAGTAGTTTCTGTTACCTACATTTCTCTGCAGACAACTATGGGGGTAATTCAGGCACGATCGAAGTACCCTTGCGAAGCTTCTCATCACTTCACCAAGACGGGTACGCGCTCACTGGTCTCCTGCAATCGGAGATCAGCGAACACTTTAAAGGTACTTCGGCTCACCTCGCAACCACTTGAGTCGCCTCACCGAAGTGATGAGAAGCTTCACAAGGGTACTTCGATCGTTCCTGAATTACCCCTATGTGTCTAGTGTTTTAAATACTTCTATATCAATATTTATGTATTAGAGTAAACATTTGGAACACTATACAGTATATAATAACATAATGGTTTTCATTATGAGCATTTTTATGCTGGTAGTTATGTAGCCAGTGCTCTATATGATTCTGTATGAAGTTTGTTGTGTATCTTTTGTGTTTTTATTGATTAAACAAAATGAAGCTTTATTTTTTTGTACAAGTATGTGCTTATGAGTATGTTTTTCTTTATTTATTAGAGGGGTCAGGTGACCATGGAGGGTAGGGTTGGGGAAGGAGGGGTGGAATCTTTTCTTTTATGTGGAAGGGTAGAGGATGCGAGGATTGGGGGGGAGTGGAGAAGAGGGGGAGTTGTCTTAAATGGTGATTTAATGGTGTTTCGGAGGTCATGAGTAAATTATCTTATGTCTATAGCTTTCACAAGGTCCATCCAGTAATATTGTTTAGTTTTGGGAGCTTAAACATGTGCTCCATTGATACCATGAGCATTCTTCCTTGTATACCCTGTCTTTTATATGTGATCTTATAGTTTATAATGCTTTGATATGATTTATTTTGGATATCAAATGTGGGATCTCCGGTAAATCTGCTTTTTTCCAGTTGGTTGATATAAGTGTTTTGGCCACGGTGAGTATGTGTGTTGCTAGTTTTTGTTCTGATTTTATGTGGAGATCAGGTGCTTTAAGTCCCAAGAGGAAGATTATTGAATGTAGGTGTATTTGAGTTTGGAATATTTCATTTAACAGATCTAATACTTTTCTCCATTAACTTTCCACTATGGGGCATGTCCACCAGATGTGGAAGAAAGTGTAAAAGACTTCTTTAAAGTGTTGAAAAACAGAGATATCACTTTAAAGGCTAAGGTGCATCTGATTTAAGCAATGGTGTTCTCAATTGCTTCATATGGTTTTAAATGATGAACAATAAATGAGGAAGACTGATAAAGGGAAGAACTGACGCTTTCAAGTTGTGGTGTTGGCAAATACTATTTAATATACCATATGGATTTTGAAAAGAAGAAACAAGTGTGTCAACGCAAATACAACCAGCATTGTCTTTAGAGAGGAGGATGGCAAAACTTCATCTCACATACTTTGGACATGTTATTAGGTGGAACAATATCTAGAAAAGGATATCATGATTGGTAAAGTGGAAGAAAGAGAGTAAAATGGGAATAATACTAGGCTCGTGCTTCATTCCAGCAGCCACATATTGCACAACAGAAGGAATACCCTAAACAGACAGGAGGGGAGCTAGCAATTTAATGCAGAGGGAAATAAATCACAACAATTAATTCAGTTCTGTTATGTCATCTGGAGTTACAATTGCACACAAAGGGCACTCACACCATACAACAAATTCTACAAATCCTTCTCCTCACTTAAAGATGCAGGGATTGCTGTTTTGCCAATGAACAGTGCCACCTATTGGTTGAGAAATGATACTGCAGCCCAAACTGGGTTAAAAAACAAAACTTTTACTCTCATGCAGGGGAAGGAAGGTTCTGGCTCACACACTTGTGACTCATTGCCACCTTTTGCCATACATAAGGGGCTGAAGTGACAAGAGCTCTGGGCAGAGACATAATTACATTTCCATGTTTAAAAAATATTCTGAATTGGTATAACACTTTAAAGGGGAACTACAGTCATAAACCAGACTTACCTGATTGAACTAACACTTCCGAGTCTATGTGAGATCAACCTGAGCATGTGTAGTCACTTAGTTTTGACGAAACTCGGAAGGGGGGTGGGTTTATGTGAGGGACTGAAGTCCCTCACATAAACCAGAAAGTGAGCAGAGCTGTGATGTATTCATCTGAAGATGTTGGATTGAGGATCATCAAATGAATACTGATCTAGTAGTGGTACACTTCTTATACTGCTGGAAGCTAATCAGGTAAGTATGGTTTATGACTATAGTCCCCCTTTAAGTGCTGATTGACCCTGAAATTTTTTGCCACCATGGCTGGCCTTAGGGTGGGAAGCACCCTGTGCAACAGAATAACATGACGCCAGCCATCCTTTTCCCTTTCTGTGACAGCACCTGTGCCAATAGAAGTATGCTTGGCAAAGGCAGCCTCCCAGGGAGATAGCAGCTTATGCTGTCACACAGGCATAGGACTTTGGGGAGAGGAGCCAGTGTTGTATATATGTTTAGTTTTACAGACTATAAGCATTTATTATGTTATTTATTACATTTTCTGTAAATTCGGGATGTTATACTAGAATTATAATATATACATGAGTAAATTCTATTTGACAAAGTTGGCGGTCATCCCAACGAGGCAAGCACTTTTGTGTAGGAAATAATTATGTAATATATGAGTTGGTTAGTAACATTTGATTGCAATACCATGAGGTGTATTGGAATTGTGTTTTTAATTGAAGTTGTATTATACTGGATAAGGTAAGGATGCATGGGTTCCAAATTAAGTAGAAGTTTTTAACCCTTTCTTCTATTGAGAGTCTGGAGTATGTCCAATTCATGTTGAATAAAAATTTGATTCGGCTATGGACTGTTTTAATTTATGGGGGCGTTGTTTGTATCCAGTGGGCGAGAATAGCTTTTTTGGTTGCGGCTGCTATTTTTATTAATAGTGTGCGATTGTGTCTGGTTAGATTTTTGTTTTGAGTGGGGTTGTATATTCCAAAGATCACCCATTCTGGAGTGATTTCTAGCTATAGATGTAGTTTGTCTTGGCAGTATTGATGGACCTCTATCCAGAGTTGTTGTATTGCTATGCAGGACCATAGGCAGTGGTACAAATCCGCGTCTATTGTTTCACATTTTGGACATTTTGATGATGGTAAGAGACCTAGGGGGTAATTCAGCAAAGAGCGAACTTACCCTCTGATCCTTCACATCAGTACGCAGAGACTGTTACGCGTTCACTGAATCCTGCACGCGGACATCAGCCAATGCTTTAAAGGGATTCAAGGCTCGCGAGGCTCTACTCGAGACGCTTTTTGCTGAATTACCCCCCTAGTTGGAATGTTTTGATAAACCATTTCTTTTTCTTTTTTCTTTATGGAAAATATACTTTTTTTTCAAGGAAACGAATATGGTTTGTAAAAAGTACTGTCCCTTTAATTAAGACAATACCATGTCTTTATTAATAGGTACCCTTTCCAGTCCAGGAAGAGTACTTTGGAATAAAAAAAATGCATACACACAGGTATCCAACAATAATTACCATAGAAAATAGAAATATTCACATAAAATATAAATTTCTCAAAAATACATACCTCATGCTAGTTAGAAATCACATGATTTTTAAAAAATATATTTATTTTATTGCAACAAAAATATTATGAATACAAGTACAAAATTGATAATTCTTTAAGTTAATAGTATTTTCAATGTTAAGCATATATTTAATATTAACAGAACATAAAAGTAAATTATATTATTTGTTGCACTTATAGATGTACAGTATATTTATAAACTTAATATATTGAACATGATGTGTTATAGAATAATTGTGGTAAACATGTAAGTAAGTTTAATTGAATAAGATATGTAAGATATGGCTGTCACACCCACAAGGCAAACATTTTTGTACAAGGAACAGGTTGATGTGTAGTTTGTTTGGCACCTCGAAATATTTGGTTGCAATATTGGAATTGTGATTTTATTTGAAGCTGTATTGTTCTGGGTAAAGTGAGAATATATGGGTTCCAGACTAGGCCGAAGTTTTTTTTTACCCTTTCTTCAGTTGAGATTCTGGAGTATATCCAGTCCATATTGAATAAAAATTAAATTTGACTGTAGACTGTTTCTATTGGGGGGGGGGCGGTTGTTGTTTGTATCCACTGTGCGAGAATTGCTATTTTGGATAATAGTGTGCAGTTATGTCTGGCAAGTGTATATTCCAAAGATTGTCCATTCTGGAATAAGGTCATGATGTAAATGTAGCTTATCTTGGCAATATTGATGAATATCTGTCCAAAGCTGTTGTATTACCATGCAGGTCCATAAACAGTGGTATACAAAAATCTGTGTCTGGTGTTTCACATTTCAGGCATTGTGATGTTGATAAGACACCCAGTTGAAACCTTTTGATAGGTGTTAAGTAGGTCCAGTGAAGGATTTGATATGTCATATCATGATACATTGTGGAAATGAGTTGTTTGTCAGATATTATGGTAGCTTGTATCAAGTTCTGGAGTGTGAGATTCAAGATGTAAGTAATCCACTGTGTTATTCCTGTTTTCAAGGATGGTATATCCAGATGGGGTCTTCCTCTGCTATAAATGTCTTTATTTTTGTGGGGTATTAATGATGGTTGTTTGATCATGTCATCTAGCTGATGTGATAGATCTGTTTCTTGCAGTTTGTTTATTTGATTTCACATATGATTTGACTTGCAGATATGTGAATATGCTGAGTGACATTTGGGGGAAAAGCCTTTTCAATTTATCAAAAGGACAGAATTTTCTTTTTATATTGTATGATAACATTTATGTATGTAATGCCTGCTGTTTTCCATTATTTCAGTTTGGGGGGTTCATTCCTGCTAGGAAATTAGGGATTGGAGTAGAGTGGTAAAAAAAAGGGAAATAAATGATTGTAATTTATTATTTTTGTGAACTTGGTACCAGTCATTGTAAGTAGTTAGTAGGACGGGATTATTACAATTATCTTCAGACCAATTGTTTAGTAATGAATGCAGCAATGCCAATAGAGCTTGTTTTTCGGTGTCATAGCTTATTCTAGCTGGATATGTGTCTTCGTCACTCTCTATGATCCATTCTATGGCATGTAAGTATTGTGCTGTTTGATTGTACAGTATAGGGCTATGTCAGGTAAGTTAAGACATCCATTGGAGCGTGATTGAGTCAGTTTTTCCCAGGTGATGCGTGGATTTTTTGTTATTCCATATAAATTTTTGAATGCATTTCCTAATTTGTATATTACTGTATCTGATTCTTTTAGGAGAACTGGTAGTGTCTGTAAAGGAGGGGTGAGCAAACTACAGCCCGCGGGCCGCATCTTGCCCTCTAGTTGAATCCGACCAGCCCGTGCGAGGATGTAAAAATGGGGGGGGGGGGGGGGGGGCATGGCCAACCGCCATAGGTGTCAGCACATTAGATACGCCCCACAGCCCTCTGAAGCATTCCGGGCCATTCACGCAGCCCGATGGTGAAAATAATTGCTCACCCCTGCTGTAAAGGATAAAGTAGGTGGGGAAAAGTTACCATTTTAATTAACTGTACTCTGCCTAAAAAAGAAAGGGGTAGAGATTTCCAACACTCAAGTTCTTTTTTAATTTTTGTCAGTAGTGGTGGGATGTTTTCTTGGTATGGTTGTGAAATATCTTTTGTGAGTTTCATTCGTAAGTATTTTATGGAATTTGTTGTCCACTGATATGGGAAGTTATGTCCTAGCCTTTTTTGTATTGATGGGTGTAAGGGCAGAGCCGTTGCTCTTTCTGGATTTATTTTACATCTCGATACTTGATGGAAGATGTGAAATGCTTCCTCAGTTATTTGTATAGATATAAGTGGATTGCTAATGCAAAGTAGTAGATCATCAGCGAACGCTGCTACCTTAGTTTCTATTTTGCCATTTGTGATTCCTTTATATTGGGTTAGATTATGCAGGTGTCTGATGAAGGGGTCTAATACCATGTCAAATAGTAATTTTGATAGTGGACAGCCTTGTCTTGTACCTGTGAATATTTGGATGGAAGATGTGTTGAGATTGTTTATTGTGAGGTATGATTGCGGGGTTTTATATAAAGCATTGAAAGCATTCAGTACGGCCGATCCATAGTTTTGGAATTTGATGATTATTTTCAGGTGTTCAAATGAGACTTTGTCAAATGCTTTTTCTGCATCATAGGATATAAGTACCAAGTCTTTGTGTTTCTACTGGTTTGAATGAACTATGGTGGATATTGCTTTATGGATGTTTGTAATTGAATGTCTGAATTTAAGAAATCCAGTTTGTGATTTGTCTAGGATTCTGTTTAGTATTGGTTGGAGTCTATTTGCAAGTATGGCTGTGAATAGTTTTAAGTATTGGTTAAGGAGTGATATAGGTCTGTTTGATTCTGGTTGTAGTGGACTTCTGTTTGGTTTTAAAAATCACATGGTTGTACTGGTGTCCTGAAAAAAATAATGTAAATGTAGCCCACCTTGACTAAACAACCACATAAAATATATATTTTCCAAAAGTTCACACCTCCTGCCATCTACATTCCTATAGTTGTAGGTGCAGAATTCTGGATACAAAACCTTATTTAGGTCTGTGTTTTCTGAAGAAACATTCAAAATGTGGAGACAAAACTATATTACTTGGAAAAATCAAAATAGGAATACAAAACATAAACAAAATATACCCCAAAAGGTAATTAAAAAACACATACCTTGTTTCTGAAAGATTATTAAAAAAACCCCCAAAAGGCATTAAAAAAACTAAAGCTATGTGGGATTAAAAAAATATGTGGGCAATTATGGGGGTTTTCTGGAGCAGTTACTCTATGGCAGTGGTTTTCAACCGGGGTTCTGCGACACACTGGTTGATGGCATCATTACCCAGCTCATCAGAGAGAGAATGCATCGATCTCTCTCTGATGAGCCAGGTAATGATGCCGATAGCTAATGATTCAGTCTCTGTTCCTGCTAACAGTGATCTGACAGTGAGACCGCATCATTACCCGGCTCATCAGAGAGAGATCGATGCGATCTGCGATATTTCTCTGATGAGTCGGGTAATGATGCGGTCTCTGTCCCTGCTAACAGTGATCTGACAGCTATCACTGTCAGGGGTGGTTCTGGCCCTATGGGTGCCCTGGCTGAACTGCCCCTTGACCCCCCTCCGTGCCCCTACCCGGTGTCCCCCACTCACCTCCTCCAGTGTTCCAGCGACGCTCATCCTCTGAGCGCCCCTCAACAATGAGGTAAGTGGAATGCGACGACGCTCCTTAGCTGCTTTGGGATTTCTCGGCTCGCCGAATAGAGCCAAGAAGACCCAAAGCAGCCAAGGAGCGCCATCACATTCCACTTACCTCATTGTTGAGCGGCGCTCAGAGGAGGTGCGTCACTGGAATGCTGGAGGAGGTGAGTTTGGATGTGGGCAACAGCGCCCCTCAAAAAGATTGTGCCCTGGGCAGTCGCCCACATCACCCAGCGCTAGAACTGGCCCTGATCACTGTTAGCAGGGACCAAGACTGCATCATTAGCAATCAGCACCCTAGAAATCGCATAACGCGCGTGACGTCACTGACGTCTACATACCCAACAGGTCACACAGAAGGAGGATCCAAGGCTGCGATCTCTCTCTGATGCGTCGGGTAATAATGCTGATTGCTAATGATGTGGTCTCGGTCCCTGCTAACAGTGATCACTGTCAGATCACTGTTAGCAGAGACTGAGGCCACATCATTTGCAATCACCATCATTAACCGACTCAGAGAGAGAGATCGCAGCCTTGGATCCTCCCTCTGTGGCCTGTCGGGTATGTAGACGTCAGTGACCTCACGCGCGTTATGCGATTTCTAGGGTTTCCGCCAGAAATTTTATTACATCAAAGGGTTCCCCTGAAGAAAAAAGGTTGAAAAACACTGCTCTATGGGGTATTCTGGAACTCTGTATGTAAATATGAGGCTTTGTGGTAGCAACTAGAGTTGATGGGGTAATCAAGGCAGCATGGCAGCAGTCAGGGCAGTTGGGACTTTTAGGTGAAACTTTGCCATATGGGGTAAAAAGGAATCTGTGGGGAAAACTGGTCATGCATGGTGACAACAGGGTAGTCTGAGGCAAAACTTGCTTAGTGGGACAACTAAAGCTTTTAGGGGGCAACTGGGGCTAGGTGGGCAAAGTTTGGTCTGTGGAGCCAGTTTAAGGGAAAAACTGAGATTTGGGTTACAATATAATGTGTGGGCAACCGTGGCACAATTTGGGTTTTTTGAAGCAACCTGAATCCATGAGGGAGGCAAAGATTGGCTGGTTAACCACTGGGAAAGATTTTTCCAGTGCTGTACAATTGATGATGCTTGCAAAATAACAAAAGCGACTCTCTTCTGTGGAATACAAAAAAGGTGGCTCTCAAAAGGGTTAAATAGCACAGAAGATTTGAATTATTGTTGTATTGAAAGAAAACACATATTATGTGCCCTTTAAATATTGAGTTTACTTATTTTGCCAGTATTTAAAATAAAATGTATAAAATTAATTTGTAAGACAGAACAATTTGGCTGTGTTTAAAAGCAATAGCAAGTTAAGACAAGGTCTTGCACAGAACACAAGATAGTTAATGTTCTAATGCATCCACAGCATAAAATATATTCAAATGCAAGAATTACCTTGGATAACTGCTTCCAAAGATATGTCCCAGGAACTGCACCCTTGCAAGGTAACCAAGCAGTGGATACACAGTCATCATTTGGAAAAGTAAGAATATTCTTGCAACAAATACCAGGATGTCATTACTTGGGAAATTATCTAGAAAATTCTAAAGAAACAAGACCATAAATCCAAGTTTATTTTGTCATAGAAAAATTACACCAGAACTCCCTGAGGGAGCCTGAAAGTAGGTGAAACACGTTGAAGGATTGTAGAAACCTGTATATATGCTTAATTGACCTTGCTATAAGTAAGTGCATTTTTAACTTTTATTAAAATTATTTTTTACAATATTACACTATTAAAATTTTTTCTCATGGGGAATTTACACCCCCAATAGTGGGCCGGATCATGAAAAACTGAGATTAACCAAAGGACTAATAGATGTCAAATAAGGTCTGGATTACATCTAAAAGGAACCAATGAGTATGTTTAATCTAAAACGCGCCTGGTAAATGTGTTTCTTGCATTAAATTGTTCTCTATTTTCATCTCCCCCAGAGTCATGTACGGCACTCTGAATTTTTACAGTACTTTAAACCATTAATAAGACTTGTAAACCAGAGAGCCATCAGTGGAACTGGGGAATCGTTTCATAAGCGACTGTCACTATTTCTGACATCTACCACCATAAGTGCAAGTGTTCTTTACTATACTTTACTTTGCTTTGCGTTCTGTGTCTCTTTTTGATTCCTACCATTAAATTAACTGGCTTGGAACTCATCCCTGCAACTGTATATTCAAGTTGTCCAAAGACGTTTCTCCTAGCATGTGTAAGGTACTTGGTCAGCCAATAGAAGTCACCCTAACCACTGTCTGTATTTCATGTATTATTTCATGGGCTGAACAATGGGATTGTGCACTATTTGTGTGATTGTTCCAAACAAGATATATCCTTGCTGAAGCAGTGGTATTCCACTCTCTGTAAAACATTAAAAACAGCACTGTTCATCTATAGCTCGTTTAAAGATTTATCCCCATATACTTGCAGCAAAAAACAGGTTAATCCCTTTCAACAAGTCTGGCTGAGTGGTGCTGTTTTGCATTGTATTGTACTATATACAGTTTAGTTTTCCTTTATATCTATACAATGCAAAATATAGGCACATAAGCCTTGGTGCAGCACTCTGTTTCTAAGTTTACCTAGCACTGTGACCCAGTGTAGTGATTTTCCACTCGTGAATTGCAGTACAACTCTAAAAGAACTGTCTAGTTTAAGGGGGTAATTCAGGATAGTGCGAAGTGAGGTGCGGAGTCCCCGCCTCACTTCACACTGACTGATATGGGCTCGCTGATGTCCTGCACGTGGACATCAGCAAGCACTTTAAAGGGATTCCAGTCTTGGCGAGGCAACTCTTTTGCTCTCGCCGAGACTGGAATCCCTTTAAAGAGCTCGCTGATGTCCGCGTGCAGGACATCAGCAAGCACATATCAGTCAGTGCGAAGTGAGGCGAGGACTCCGCATCTCACTTCACACTATCATGAATTACCCCCTAAATGTTCATATGTTATAAATTCATTTTTCCTCTGTAACTAAAAGATTACCTTATGGTTGTATCTTAAAATTCTATTCACACAGATACATTAGAGTTTACTGCTCCCTTACCTGTTCAATGCATTCTTTTGCTAGAGGAGGGGAAGGAAATGAGGCAAATACCATTACACCGACATACATATATGTTGACCCAACAAGGAGATATGCAATGGAGAGGTCTCGTATCTACAAGCACAAAATAATGAAATAATTATTGGAGAAAAACAAGTTGAAACAAAAAACAAAGTGGCGCTCATAAATAAAATATAAAACACTTCCAAAACTATAATGCAGTGAAGTAGTGTATATGAAAAAATCAAACTAAAAGTTCAAAATAAAGTTGAGATAGTTGCTTGCAGCTCCCTCAATATGAAGTGCGCTTGTGGACTTCAGTGGTGAAAAAAATCGTGAAGCACTGAGGAAAAAAATAGATGATATCTGAATCTCTGAGGTTCTCCCTGCTTATATTTCATGTTTTTGGTCTTGAGTGAGTCCTGTTGTGGAGCCAGTATTTATCCAAATTCAGAGATCATCTATTTCTCAAGGCTTATTTTACATATCCATCTGGTGAGCAGATAATACCGTATATACTCGTGTATAAGTCGAGAAATTTAGGTTAAAAAAAATCATTTAAAAGCATATACTCGACTTATACACGAGTAAGGTTAGGTTTTGAATGGGGAAAGAAAAAAAAAAAATCGATCGATAAAAGCCGACTAGAGAGCTGCTTGTAGCAGTGACGCTTCTCTCACCTTGTCCCCACAAGTACAAGGAGGCAAAGTCACAGCACCAGAGAGGCCAGACGCTGTTCGCTCACTGACTTATCTTCCTCTCCCTGCATGAATCAGTCT
>WMED01020880.1:0-12053 GCA_019650415.1 Pipa parva
ATGTGCAAATGTGGCTTATGCCCTCAACTACCACTTCATGTATGTACTGCAGTAAGAAGCATCCATAAAACTGGAACAAAACGATGGTAATAAAACTCTCCATCTTTAGGGGTTTATTCATGAAAGGCCGAATTGTCACGTAAAGGCACGATTTCACATTTATTTACCACTTGCCCATATTCAGAAATCTCTGCAATGTGGGGAATTTGAGACTAATTCAACAGCTTACTGAACACTTTGCACCACTTTACGTGCTCATACACAGGAAATTGTTCCCTTAAGTTTGGAGATCAGGAGCAGTATCCCTTTGCGTAGTTCATAAAAGGAACAACTTTAAAAAGCAAACCTAATATTTCCAAGAACATGTGTTCTCTGTGTATTTCTTTCAAAACAAGAAATGTTTAAGACTCAGAACTGTTTTCTACAATGATTTATAAACTTTGATCTAGTAAAGTAAGTCTACTAACCTAGTGACAATCAGATGAGTCCTCTTGTCTTCTGTCCTGCTCCAGATCTTCCAGCTCAAACACTTCAGTGTGTTTGACTCTCCTTTTTGCCCACTGTGGCTTGATCTCCATACAGTCTATGTCACTCTCTTCATAGCCTTCATGAGTATAACCTCGAACAGTTCCAGGCAGGCTAGGGTGCACAGCTACAGTTACAGAAGCTGTAGCTGTCACTGTGGTAATGGAACCTGTGGGCCCTGACATTTTTGCACAGTATGCTGGTGGTGCAGTCCTGTGGCCTTTAGGCCTTGTACTGTGCTGAGCCCAGAAGTTAGGGGGCTGGTTAGTCCTTGAAACCCCTTGTAAGGTAGGCAGTTGTTGCGGCCTGTGTCCCTTAGGTTCCTGAAAGTCCTTCTGCTCATAGCAGGGTCGTCGAGATATGCCTTTACTAGGAAGTGCCTCACTTTCATTGCAGTGCTGAGTCTCCTTCTTCTCTGGTACATCCTGGCTTCCCTTGCAAGGCTTCACTAGCTATATATATAAAAATAGGAATTTAGTTATTTAAATTCAGAGAGCAGATGGCAGGAAAACTGTAATTTTAAGGGGCTGGGATCCTACTATATCCTGAGCTCTTACCATTATTTTAGGATATGTTGGATCCTTGCTGGCTTCTAGCACTATATGCGGTGGTTTTGGCGAAATAATATAAGCACTGCGCTCATACAGCTGGGGGTCATCCTCCTCCATTCCTAAAGTAGTAGTGGTCTCTGAATAGTACTCTGAAGAATCTTCAGGATCAACATATCCAGCTTTATGCTGCATGTATGAGGCATGGTGGTTTAGAGGTGGAGGCAATGGGTCAGGGGAAGGAGTAGGAAGACGACTACAACTATCTGCAGGTATAACCTAGAGAGAAATGCTATAATTACACACCTTGGAAGTGCAAATTAAAACTTCTAATACAATAAATAACTTTATATGTATAATTATAAATTGTGCCTAAACAAAATATTTATTTGTGAGAGAAAGAGAGAAGAGAGTTTATTCTATGTAACAACTAAGAGATTATAAATGACTAGGGTGATTTAACTTACCTCTGCAGGAGGTCCAATCAGAGAAAGTAGTACAGGAAGGAGGACAAGGCCATTAAGCAACCCTAAGATGGTAAGAATCGTCAATACCGCAAAAAAGTATCTGGGGAAACAAAAACAGGGGTGTTATCATAAACACTCTGCCGCTGGCTACAAGTCAGTGAAGTCACAAAGAAATGGTATTATTTTTACAAATGCATAAAGTCAAAGTTAATTTTGAGGCCTATCAGAATTAATGTGCTGATATGCGGAGCTCCTCTGTGATTTGTGACAAATGTGTTCAATTTGGAAAGTGATGTTTATCAACATAGTTTGCTAGCGCCATCTACTGCTAATTCAAAGAGGGTTTCCAACAATGAAGGACTCACAGATATACTGATGTACAACCACATCCACAATTTTGTTTGCCTTAGGCCCTTTTCAGACTAGTGCAAATATGTGCTGCACTTTTATTAAAGCATGTTCTGAAAATACATCGGCAAACTCAAAGGCAGTTATTCACTAAGGTGTGAATTCGACTGTCAAATTCTTAAACAGCGGATTCCCATAGAAAATCTCCCATTGTAAAGTCGTGACTGCGACAATTTTCCATAGTAATGTCGAGACTGCAACAATATTCTCATTATAAAGATGTGACTGTGACAGTAGCAGTCTATTGCGACTGTCTTTAGCTGGCGAATTCCCACCTATACGCAACAATTTGGACTTTAGTGAATAACCCCCAAAATGTACAAACATAACTGCATCCTCAAACTAGGGTTTAATCCACTGCAGACAGAGAGTTATTTAATAAAACTGATTAAAGCAAATTGCTTTGCAAATTGGTTGCTATGGATTACAACACCAGTGCAAGTTTGTTCCTATCTTTATGGACACGCAAATCAACAAATTAGTTCTATTCCCCCAGCAAGTCAACAGAAGTTACTTATGTGTGTATACATAATGTATGTAACTTGGCTAGAAGGGAAAAGTGAACTGTAAAAGCTCCTCAAAACCTAGCTGTGATGTAAATAAAAAATACATATTTACATTTATTGCAAAGAAGGTGAATAATGGTTAAGGGGTTAAATAGGGTTAAGGGAGCACTTCCTTTGTGTTATGTTTCCTGATTAGAATGACTTCAGGTTGGAGTTTAGGAGTCCTGATCCCTCAGGGACATTCTGTCTGTCAGTTGTGGTCCCCCTGCTTCCTGAACTTTCCCTTCCCTCCCCCTTTCCATCCATTAGAACCTGCATTCTAACTCAAAGGTGGGGGAAGGGAGTGACTTTGTAGGCCAAGAGAGAAAGCAGCAGATAAATAGATGAAGGGAGAGAGCACCCTTGTCAAAAGTTTAGGACCTGCATGGAGAGTTGACGTGAGCAAAACTGAGTCATCTGTTTCAACAGCAAGAATCTGGCCAGAAACTTCCTAAAAACTTTAACTATTTTAGGAAAAGGAAGCGATAACTGTGACATTTTTGTAGAATCCAGCTATACTTCCCCATGCTGGCAACCCAATTAGTACTACACACCATAACTCCACATTGGTTCACCTTAAACTCTGGAAGAGTTAACTGGCCCTGATGCCAAGCTGAAAATCAGAATCATGATTAGAAAAGGGATGTGATATTTCTGCTGGGTCCTGTAATCTCTCCCATAGAGTGTTTAGTTAAGGAGGGGGCACATGCTCAGGCCTAGAAGGTGGGGGTCTGGTGTCAGATCTCTGAACTAGTTCAGCTGTTTATACCAAATTCTGCAAAGAAAGTCTGTTTACATGAGGGATAGTTCTGCTATTTCCTGATCAGCCAGGGCTTGCCTTGCTCCCTCCTCCCTCCTCCTCTAAACAAGACCTCCCAGGTTGAAAGGAATGGGTTTGGATAAGATTCAGCAACTGTGTCTTTTAAACAGTGCATAGGCTATCATCCTGCGCCAGCACAGCTCTCAGCACAGCTCTCGACCCCAGGAATCACTAACTACGTCAAACAAATCTGGATTATTCTTTACCCTTTAATATTTCTTTTAACCACTTCACTGCCCTCTTGAATTAAATTCAACCAGACATAACTGAAGAAAATTATTTTTTTGGAACCTTAGTACCAGGGGAGTTAAAGGAGGATGAATATAGGGTGAAAAAGTAGATGGCAGTATATCACAAGGTGTCAAGGTTCTTCTAATAGGAATTAACATATTTAAATGTTTATATTACCCTGATAAAAAAAAAAACTAGGAATCACAGACATGATCTTATGCAGAACAACTTTATAAGCTGAGATGCTGAATATACAGTATATGTTTATAGCGCTCCAACATATAGCACTCAATGAAATTCTGCCAAGTAAAGCAGAACTCTGATGGCTTGGCCACCTACAGTGTTCTGTTCTTTAGGGTTGGATGATGTTTCAGTCCTGGCTAAACATACACATTTTGACTAGTGGTAGTTTTATCAGATACATGTGCTACTAACCATCAAGTCAAAAGCGTGTAATATGTATGTGGCTATATTACATGGATCTGTCAGCTGTGTCTGTATGGAAATAAGACTGCAGGTCCCACTGGAACAGGAAAGAATATGAATAGTTAAATGTTTTATTCTAAGTTTTGTAGTATGTTGGTGTGCTACAAAGGATAATAAAAAATATATATACTATCTTTCAGAATGACTTTCTGCAAAACATTACTGGGGAATGCTGGGAGACGTAGTCCAACAACAGTCAGAAAGTTTCTAGTTCAAAACCCATGCTCTAAATACTTTGAAAATGAAACAATATTGACAATGTATTGGTCACGGTCAAACATATAGATTGTAAATAATATAGTATTTAATAAAATTAATTTATTCCTACCTCAAAATAAAGTCAAACTCAGATCCTGCAAGCATAAGTACTCCAAGGAGAGTAGAAATGGCCCCATCCAGGACTGGAGCAAACATGTGCTCAACAGCTAGTACTGAGCGCTGGTTCCTGTCACCAATGGCAGTAAGGAAACCCTAGGAAAATAAATACATAAACTTTAACAACTGCTTTTAAACTTAATGTAGCACTAAGACCCAAAGTTTCTACCAGATCAGGACTTACAAGGGCCACGTGTACGGTGAATTCGACTCCAATTCCAACAGAAGCAATAAGAATAACAACAGGGATGGCGTTTAGCTTAATTCCCATCAGTCCCATTATTCCAAAGAGTTCAACTGTCATCATTGCCAAAATAAAAACCTAGAGGAAAAGTAAAAAGGTTAACTTTCATGAGATGATATTATAGAAGTTAGTGCATGAAATGTTTTTTTTTTTACACCAAAATCTATAAGATGCTGGAAAGTTAAAGTGCACCAGCTGTGATGCTTAAACTCAAGCAAGAGCACCACTAGCGTGGTATTCCTGAACCAAATTTGCCCATTATTGCAATATATCATTACTGTCTAAAGTAGCTGCTCAGATACTTAGTATCTAATATAAATACTTGGACTTAAGGAACTTACAATGATACCAGCAGTCCAGGGATTCAGAAGAAGAATGGCACACACTAGGAAAGTACATGCCAACACAATGCTGATAGCTAACAGGAACCAGTGTCGAAGACCAATGTATTGTTCCCAGAAGAGGAAGGGATAACCACTTGGATAACTGTACACACCCTGCTTGACAAATTCATCACAAATGGAGCGCACACTTTCAATAGCCTCAATAAAATCAGATGTCTGACGAAGGCCATTCAGGTAAAATGGAAACTGGGCAAATTCTATAGGTTCTGCAGCTGGAACTGTGGAAGCAGGAGACAAAAATAGTAAAGGAAAGTTAGCAAATAATCACTTCATGAATGAGCAAGAAAAATTCTTCTGAGTATTATTTACTTGAAAGGCAAAATAGAGTAGAAAATCAGTGTACAATCTCTATTACATGTTTATAACTATTAGAGTAAATCTATTGTTGTTTCCATGTGTTTGTGAAGCATGCGTTATAATTAGTGGTAGACAAAATAGGAACTGTTCCAATCTGCTTTGGGCTACTAAGATATCTAACCTGAATTAAACTTACTTCTCAAGTTCTCTCCAGTGGTGTCATAGCGGTCATGTATCCACTCTGGTGGTTGAGGATAGAAGTTGGCCTGTGATGCTGCATATCCCAGGGGATCGTTGCTGACCCATACAGTTAGATAGATGTAGAAACCATCCTGAGGTATCAGACCTTTTTCATCCACCAGCCGTCGGCTGCTCAACTGTTCACAGAAAATATAAAAATATATATTGTTGTGGGAACATCGACATAAAAATGAGTAAACCCGCATTCATGGGAATTAGATGTGATGCTTTGGAAAGCAGTATCACAGTCGATGAAAATATTATGAGATAGCACTTGTATTTCGTCATTGTAGTAAGTAACACTATCTATTCTCAACAGCTTTTTTATTTGAATTGAGTTGTCAATGACAAGGCATGCTACAGTCCTTTAACTAATGCTAGCCTACAAAATCATTAATACTCAACTGGTTGTTCCCCAGGAGGACTGTAATTTTTCAAAGTCTGGTGCAATTAATTAAAGCAATTTACTTAAATAATCAACCCTTCAACCTTTCCATGACATATATACAGCACTCTCACCTGATTGAAGTTAAAAGGTTCCTTCTTGTTTCCAGTCTGAATAAGAAGTTTGTAAGCCAGAATTCCATCTTCTGTCCCATTCCTGTAATTGTCCTGTGTTATACGCCCAGATTCCCAGTCCTTGTCAAAAGCAACCTGCAGGCCTGAAACAAACAGGAAGTAAACAAAAGAAAGATTTAATTAAAATCTTCTTATCAATTCAATACAGCTTACTGCTTTTGAGGTTCTGTCAGATAAAATATTAATGGTCTTGGAAATAGCTCAATGAGCAACAAATAGATTTTCTTTTTATATTAGAGAGATATTTTTTCTTTACAGAGATAAGTCATTCTGAGTTTTGTGTTATTACAAAAAATGTATTTACCTCTGAGCCAGTCCTGAAAATAGTGGAGCCACATTTTGGGTAAATCTCTTCCTTCTTCACGCACCACGTACTTGACAGAGCCAAAGGCTTCATGAAGATAATATAGAGATTCCTGGGCTTTGGGGTAATCAAATCCACCTTTTGTGACTATAAACATATTATAGAAGGAGAAGTATTTAAACTGAGCAGAGATGAAGTTGTATTCCTTGGTCTCACGTGGGACAATGTCAGTAAGGTATAATCCATCATGGACCATGGTGGTTCCATACAGACCAAGACCCAAAAGTGCCATAAACAGAGCCACAACAATTCCCTGTGGGATATAATGTATATATTAGTGGATTCATTTCATTGCAAAATAGGTTCTTCAAATGTAAAATAAACCTGAAATGGTAATTATGAGGTAAAATCAAATACCTTAGTTTCTGCTTTTAGCAGCAACGGGGCATATTTTTCCCGGGCAAAATCAGAGAGGCTCCATTTTAAAAAGGGCAGGGGAACACATTCCCTCCTTCCTTTGCTTTCGTCTAAATGGGCCAGCAAATCACGGGTGGAGCTTGATGGATTGAACACCTGAGAACCAAGAGGGTCCATTGTGGGTACAATGACAGAGGGCGATGTTGAAATCTGAGACGTTGGGGGTAGTATGGTAACAATGTGGTGTCCTGACGGGTCACACTGAGTAAAGGCTTGTACTGTGGTAGTAATATGTGTGCTGGTGGTGATGGTTGGGTTTCCATAGGGTGAAGGATGGTAAGTGTGATTGTCATTGGCATCAGCAAACTCCTGGGGTTGGATCTGAATGACCCTGGAGGAACAGGGGCTTAAAAAAAGAAGAAATAAAAAAAAAAAATTAAAATTGCTGTCTGTATGGTGCTTAAACACTTTACATCAAGATGGATCCATTGACAGTTAGTCAGTGTTAAGAGAAATTCTGATAAAATAACAAGTACAAATATCTCCTTAGGTCAATTTACCTGTAAAAACAACAGAGGATGTCCAGCCTCTGATCTTCCCTTCTGTGAAGGTCCAGGCTCAAGATGGCAGGAAATATTAATAGGACCATAGCAAAGTTGAACACCACAACCACTGCTGCCTGTGAAGAATAAAAGAACAAAGCATGTTACAGGATGAGTGGTGTCTATCCCTGGCAGCTTATAATACAGATTTGTGTTCTGCATAATACAAAATCAAGAAGCAGGTATTCAGAAGAAAAAAATACCTGATTGTATAAGCATATGAATAATACTGAGAAACATCTTCTTATATATCATGTTTTCAGCATGTAACTAGGTTACTGTACGGAAACTAAATGAGCAAATAACTGTAATGACAGATCACTTGAGCTTTTAAACAAAGGCTTTTTTTTTTTATAAACAATTGTGCTATTGTAAAGACTTGATATGCCTGAACTAATTTTTAACATTTCAATACCTCTGATTACCTAGCGATTTCCAGTATTATTTCTAAGACCACCCAGACAGCAGAAGTGGAGCTATCCCAACCCCCACAATACTTCCCATTGCCTGAGGAGGCATATGAAAAGATATTAGAGTTTTCTCCTTGCTTCATCTTTCACCTAAGTGTATCTCTCCAGCCTCTCCATTAGAGCCCTTTCTGTGGATATTACCTTTCACTGTTGACCAGAGTTATTAGGACTAGGCTACCATTTAGTATCAGCTAAAATCCTGCCAGGCTTCAACTCACTAAATCCCACTTTAACAGGGCAACAGGATGGTACCAAGTATTAGTAATTTACCTGCAAAGAGAATGCACGCAGAGCAGGAATAGGCACAAGCGCAGCCATAAAAAAAGCAATCATGTTGTTTATTGATGTTAGTGCCACGCTGGTACCGGTACGTCTCAGGCATTCACCCGTCCGCTCCTGCCACAGGGAGGCAAAAAAAAGAGAGAATAAGCTTGAGATTTGCATAAAGTAGAATACACAAATATTAGGCTTACCGTCTGTATACATTATAAAGTTATTAAGTTGCAGCTCCGGCTACATCTTACCTTGAATGGAGTGCTTAGGCTGGTCTCAGTGAAGGCATGTGCCAGCAGAAACATGTCATCTACTCCGATGCCTAGTGCCAAAAATGGCAGGACCTGCAAAAAATAGTAAGATAATAGAATTTTAGGACAATAATTACAGTAGCTCACTGTGCTGGAAATATTATTACCAATTAATAATATAAAACAAAAGTAGATTGTTTTCTTTTCCGTAATGAAAAATCATTTAAATCCAAAAAAATATGCTCAGTGTTGTTGTACCTGAGTAGTAGCAGCATTGAAGGAGATACCCAGAAGGGAGCAGAGACCAAGTCCTGAAGCCACAGAGAGAGCCACAAGAAGGACACCTGCTAAGCCCACAGCACCTTGGGATTTGGAACAGTCCCAGCGAAGCATAGTTACACAGGCATAAGCCAGCTGCAATGGAGAGATACTGTAAATATTAGCAAACAAACTACATTCAGGCCTTGGATTAACCAACAAAACACAAATGGCACAAAAATAATATTTCCCCCTTTATGTTTCAGTTAAGAAAACATTTTTAAGAGTACTCTTCAAATTGTTTTGATGTTGGGATATTTGTAAAAAGACCAGGAATGGACAGCAGTGCATTTCATCTTTTATTGTTATATCTATGATTATATACATGACCATATTCATTAACTGCTTTTATTTGAAGATGTGAAACATTTGTTATTATGGTTCCTAGACACATGTTAAGGCATCATACCATCAGGAGGTATCCCCCAGCCACGCGGATGGCACTGACGTCAGAAAATGATTTCATGATGTCATTCAGTGTGGTAGTGGAGAAGGCATGTATGTCCTGGGAAGAATTTTGTGGGACAGATTGTTGTGCTTGCTGTAAAAAGAAAAAAAAAAATTATAATTTACTGGATGATTATCTTTCCCATATCTGCATTATAATAATAATATTATACTGTTTATCATCGTGTAATCTAGCAGTATTGTACAAATAGAAGTATGCATACAAATATTTATGTATGTATGTATAATTTTATTTATAAAGTGCCTCAAATTTACGGAGCGCTGTACAATTCAGCGATACAAGTACAAGACAGACATGGGAAAAAAGCATTACACATTACAAGTGAGTAACTTACAAGCGTAAAATTACTTTAAGTGCCAGGTTGTGATTGACACAAGAGGATTAAGGTCCCTGACCCGTAGAGCTTACAATCTAAGCAATATAACAAACAATCACTTTGCAGCAGGGTAAAAGAAGAGTTTAAATGCCATGCCAAAAATGGCATGAAAAATGGCATTAATGAATATGCAATTAGAGATTTTTAGGGGAGAACCATGTTTATTATCATAATCCATCTTCTCTGTTTTTCCTCCCCTCCTCCTCATTACCCCACAAAAATAACCCCTTCAGGAAAACAATGAATGATGAATGCAGATGCAATAGGTCACAGAGGCCAAAGGTTGGCTAAGGTCACCCGGTCTCTAGAGAAGGCCCATTTCTATATCAGGGTCAGTAAATGACCCAGCCCCCACCTTCCGTGATTAAATTCCTTACACATTATTACAGCCATGTGGCTGGTCATATCATGTCAAATACTGTCCTCCATTAGATCCAATTTGTTTAGCCATGCTGCTCTAAATCTTAAATGACAGTACCACCAAAAATATAAATGTCCAAGTTATACCTAATCAGCAAGGCAAACAATTAGTTAGCAAAAATCAGGAAACCAATTTAAAAAAAAAAAACACATTTTTACTGGGTATAATAAAAAAATGGAATATTGATGCAAATGCAGTTATTGGGGGTTATTGGCTATAGTCTGAATTGCTGTATAAAGGTGTGAATTCGCCAGCTAAAGACAGTCCCAATAGACTACTACTGTTGAAGTTGCGTCTTTATAATGAGAATATTGTAGCAGTCGCGACTTTACTATGAAAATATTGTTGCAATCGCAGCTTTAAAATTGTTGCGACTTTACAATGGGAAATTTGTCGCGGTCATGGATTTGCTATGGGAATTTGCTGTTTGAGAATTGAACAGTGGAATTCTCACTTTAGTCAATAACCCCCTTTGTGTCCACAACATAGTAAGGTTGTTTCAGGACAGCTCACGGAAATCCACAGTGGTTAAAACCCTTTAAATGCTGGAATGGTAACCAAACAAATTAAAGAAGCATAAGCACTTATATTAATGAAATAAATTTAAATGTTGTACCTCCACAAACTTTCTTTGCCATGATTCCAAGATAGCTGCTGCTTTTTCCTCATTCCAGTTAATGTCATGAATCTCATAGTCATCTTTAAAATGTTCATAAAGCTGCCCAGGGCTCATTAGGAGGTACATGGTCTGCAAAGCTTCAGCACTAGAAGAAAAATGACCTCATTGTCAGACAGTAGCCTTCACATTTCTGGTAACATAATGCATTGCAGATACCTTCCAAACATTGTTAACATTTTTCCTTTACATGTACACCCCACTGATCTTCATAACTAATAAAGTCTATGTGTGATTCTTTTAGTACCATCATATTTAATATTCTGACATATATATATATATATATATATATATAGGAGATAAGGTATTTCCATTACCTTCTGAGTTCCCCATCTGGTCCCTTCCCCATTCCCCCTAGGATCAGTTCTTTCTGCCAGTACATAAACTTCTTGGAAAATCCATGGCAGCCATCACGTAGTGTTGACTGGATATCAGGACTCTGTGGAAGAAAGTAGTGAGTAATATAATTGAAGTCAGCAGTGAAAGAATAACAATGAAAATTTGAAAAAAAAACATTTTTCCTGCTCCTTATGTTCATTGGGCCAATAATATTACACATGGCTCATCATCCAAATAAATTATTTTACTAACAGAACTTAAACAGCATGATTTCATAGTTTGGAAATAAAAGCTGGCAGAAAGGTTGGTAAAACAAAAAGAAACTTGTTTGTGTAAATAGATAACAAATGATGCCTGTTGATTAGACCTTTCTACAAACAAATGATTAAATCCATAAATGTGGACAATATCAATCATATAGTGCTTGTACATAGTCTGCAGCTAGAAGTGCTGACATGGATATAGAATTGTTTACCTTTTTTGACTTTTTGTTAGGTGAACTTTCTGGACAATCACTGTCTGTTGGGTCTAGACAAGGTCGATCCATATAAGCCTGTCCCACTTCAGCCTTGTCCAGCATTTCCTTAAAACCATCCAAGCTGGTAAACTGGCCAAGCTCTTCCATTAACTGGATTGGGTCCAAGTTGGTCCACTGAATATCAGCTCTTCCTCTATGGGAGACACAACAATATTGTTTATTTCTACTGTAAAATGAATACACACACATATATATATATATACAGTATATATATATATATATATATATATATATATATATATATATATATATATATATATATGGTAGGATAGATTGGTTGTGTTAGTCCACAGATGCAAAAAAAAAAAAATGAGTATTGCAGTATTTGGCGATACCTTTTTTATTGAACTAACAGTCAGTTTAGATAGATTATATATATATACAGTGGTGTGAAAAAGTGTTTGCCCCCTTCCTCATTTCCTGTTTTTTT
>WMED01020881.1:0-12052 GCA_019650415.1 Pipa parva
AACAAGCTCTGATGATTCCTGCATATCTATTGGAGAAGTTGGGCTTTCCAGTTATATCAACTTGAAGGAAAACCTATATTGTATGAACCAGTCTATATTCTTGAATGTTTAAACTAAGGGAATAATTCACTAAGGTGCGAATTCGACTGTCGAATTCGCAAACAGCGGATTCCTATAGCAAATCCGCTACAATTTCCCCATTGTAAAGTCGCTACAATTTTTTAATGTTAATATTGCGACAATTTTTCCATAATAAAGTCACGACTGCGACAATATTCTCATTATAAAGACGCGACTGCGACAGTAGCAGCCTATTGCGACTGTCTTTATCTGGCGAATTCGCATCTATACGCAACAATTTGGACTTTAGTGAATAACCCCCTAAGGCAGTGGTTCTCAACCTTTTTACCGCCGTGACTACCAGCTCTGACGTCACTGCGCATTGCGTGATGATGTTTCAGCTGAACGTCATCACGTACGCACATCACGTGGTGATGTTTTGGGCCGACGTCACCCGCAGGAACCCTTATAAGAAGGGTTCCTGCGGGCTCTTCCGGGTGCCGCAACGGTTCTTCCGGGTGCCGCCGGGGTCGCGACCCACAGGTTGAGAACCACTGCCCTAAGGGTTGTTTGCAACAGCTAGAAACCTTGCTTATTTACATTGTGATGATATGTCCCTAATAGACATGAGACAGTAGTAAAGCAGTGCTTTGTTACTATTTAGGCCACATTATATCACTCAGAAGCTGCTGCAAAAAGTTTCTGTTTTTATGCATCATTAACTCTTACGAGATAGTCTACAGTGGCTGCAATAATTACTGTGAGTGGAATGTGGCAGCTGCTATCATACAAAGCATCTGGTATTTGCAATTTCATACTGTTGTACTGAAATTGCACAGTTCTGTTTACAATTGTTGCAGCAATTTTACTGTTTCCCAGCTTCAGCTCCGCTCCAATTGTTTTGCTTCTGCACAAAGTCTTGGTTGCAGCTGAAAAGAAGCACTAAAATCCCATAAAGTGTAACACAGCATTTTACTTTGATTGTAGCAGGGATTTTACCACTTCTGAGTAGCAGCTACATGTGTGGATGTGTTTAAAGGAGATGATGCCGCCATAACTATCTTCTTCTACATCAGCGGTTCTCAACCTTTTGAGACCACGACCCCCGGCTGTGACGTCACGTGGTGCCGTTTCACCCAAACGTCATCACGTATGCGCGTTACGTGGTGACGTTTTTGGCCGACGTCACCCCGCAGGAACCCTCATAAGAAAGGTCCTGTGGGTGCTTCTGGGTGCCGCAGTGGTTCTCGACCCCCGTGGTACAGTCGTGCGACCCCCAGGTTGAGAAACGCTGTTCTACATTAATGACAATGGGTATGAAATATCATAAGAAAAGCAATGTCGCCGTTTCATCTTATTTCAGTCACAAATATTGTCTCCTAAGAACAAGTAACATAAATTACAGCATTTGTTTTTTCATTCATTTCAATGTCAGACAAATTTTTGGTCATGTTGGCACTTTTTTGACACATTTTCAAAGCCTTTTTAATGAAATGTCACCAGAATACTAACAGGAACCCTGCTCTAAACCCCCAATTTGCCACATTTGGTGAGGTCAGATCCATATATTCCTCCAGTATGACTTGGGTGAATCATCACTTCAACACATTGTGAATAGTGGAACTGTTGTTACATTAACAGTGCGAATACATATAAATAGGCAGGTCAATTTGCCACATCGAAGACAATAACAATCTTTGCTGAATATGTGAAGTTAGCAAATTGTTGCAAGTTCGTGGGTCTATGGGACAATTCACACTTTAATAAATACGCCTGTGAGTACAATGTTTGTATCATTCAGTGTATTTTCTTTGTGTCTGTTTGGGCATTCTGTGTATGGAATTTATCATTTTGTTGACTCTATGGAAAATATTGTATTGCTGACATAAGATCAATAAAATAAGTGTATTTTGGAAAATTGAAGATAGATTGGAATATATTTAGAAGTAAAATGTATTAACATATAAAATGTAAAGAACCTAGCAATATCAGAAAGAAATTGCAGCAAAATTGGTGAGAAAAAGTTGTTGAGAATTTGTCATTAGCAAAGTTTGATAACATACTGTTTATTACAACATGGTATGTATGGTTGGAAAAATACTTCCATACAGTTGAACCTTTGTAAAGCCGTCTTTGTGTTGGTCCTGGGAATAAATACTTTATATGTTGGTTTGTTAATAGCCAGCACGAGTCTCAAAACTCAATCACCATTTTGCTGTGGGATTTGAGAAACAATTTTTCTTAAAGTTGGATTTTGCGTTACGGTAAATTCAAAATGTGTGTACCCCCTTTATATCCCATATAGAGATGTCCCTGTCAGAAGTGAAGTGACTACTTTTTCTCTACAAAAATGAAAAAAAAAATCTCACATCCAGAAGTTGCTTGCACTTCAAAATATGACTGACGACAAGTGCTGCCTCTTTAATTACTTGTAGTTTAAAAAGCCAGAAGATGACAGGTTTATTTAACTGCAGCTTTCATTTAAAGATTGCTGGCTGCACACAATATAATTGAGGTGGAGTGGATTAATGGTGTAGTAAGTACACACATCTTGCATTGGAATGGAAACTATTTTTCCCATGTTGGTGGAGAGAAAATGAAGGAAGGGTTCCAAGCACACAAGCTTCACAGTTTAACTAAAAGTGGTTTATTTTGGCTAATTGGATGAGCAATTTCTACCAGGAACAAAAATTCAAGAATCAGTAAAAATCTGTCAAGAACTTCCCTATGGATCATGACACACATTCTATAATCTACATAGAAACCCACATGGAATACATGAAGTAACACTCATTCCTCCTCTTATAGTTGTACCAAGCTCTACATAATTTTAAACTAATAGACTTACATGCATATGGGTCGCATGTATTATTAGTTGCTTGGGAAGTGAAGAATCTTGGAAGATCTGTTGCTACCCATTAAATAGCAGCTCATTGTAGGAGATTTTGGGTGATATAGAGAGAGACGCTGGTGATTCATTTTTTGCCACTGGGACATGGCCCAGTGTGACATCACCCTTAGTCACCTTTGTTACACCCAGTTCTATTTCATTTTGTTCCTTTCTGCATAGAATTTTTTCCAGTGTACTTTGTTTTTGGAGCTTACAAATTTGAGGCATGTCTCTGTTGTTTGTTTAAATGTTATAAATATTGAAAGATTTTCATATGAGTAGGAGATGGAAGGAATTGCAAAGACATACATTATTAATATATTTCATTACCAGCATAATTCACAAACAGCTCATGTTAAGTTTAGTTGTTCAGTTTTAGGCGGACAGAATAATATGTTTGGAAATCACATCAGTGGTAGAAACATCTAAAATTCTATCTAAGATTCTGATGTACTAAATAATAACTTTTAGTTGGTTAATTTAATAGTTACCAAAGCAAACAGGGCTAATTCATTGTAATAATGATTTATTGGGTTATTCACTAAAGTTCGAATCGTTGCGTATAGGTGTGAATTCGCCAGATAAAGACAGTCGCAATAGGCTGCTACTGTCGCAGTTGCATCTTTATAATGAGAATATTGTCGCAGTCGCAACTTTATTATAGGAAAATTGTCACAATGTTAACTTTAAAACATTGTCAAGACTTTACAATGCGGAAATTGTAGCGGATTTGCTATGGGAATCCGCTGTTTGAGAATTCGACAGTCGAATTCGCTCCTAAGTGAATAACTCCCTTAGAGAGGGTTGCATAGAAGAACTGCCTATCAATCCAAAATAGCTTTTTCTTCGTGTCACTGGTTTATTAAGGGGCATACCCCGTTTCCCTGAAAATAAGGCATCCCCCAAAAATAAGACCTAGCTGCAATAAAGTATGAGAAATATATTGTACTGGTGCCTTGTTTCCCTGAAAATAAGACATCCCCTGAAAATAAGGCCTAGCGCATCTTTAAGAGCAAAATTTAATATAAGACCCTGCCTTATTTTCGGGGGAACACAGTATTTAGAGTGTGGGAATTCAGCATTTTTCTTGCCTGTTTTGTTTGCTGTGTTAGCTCCATGCCTTTTTATCATAGCTCCCTACAGGATTCTTCTTCAGACAGTGCTGAGGAAACATATGTAATAGGCTTTGTAAGACCATATCAATAATACATCATTATTAAACTTATGTTGACACCTGGGGACTCTTTTAACCATTGTAAAGATCCTAGTTAGTCTATAAGTAGTGTAGATAAATAGGTAACTGATATTTGGCATGGAGGGTCTGATCTAACAGTATTTTAGACTATTGGGGGGATTCCCACCCTATTCTGGGAAATATTGTTCAAGAGACAGTAGCGTACCTAAAGCTAGCCAGGCTCCAGTGAAAATAAAAGAAAGTCAGCAGCTCACTGTCCCAGGGAGCACCTCACCCTTAATATCCACATAGAAAAAATGACGGACTACCGGAATTCCAATAGTGTTATTTAATGTGCAAACTCACATAATACAAACACAACGTTTCAGGGACATAAATGACCCATCATCAGGTGACGAAGGGTGGTTTTTCCCCCCGAAACATTGTATTTGTGTTATGTGAGTTTGCACATTAAATAACGCTGTTGGAATTCCGGTCGTCCATTATTTTTTCTAGCCAGGCTCCAGTGCCACATCCACACTGGGGCCCCCTTTCACCCAGCATTGCTGACCCCTTCCATGCCTCTCCAGACTATATAAAGAAAAGATACAGAGAGTCGCTGAGCAAAGACACCGCATGGCGCTTGGAAAGAGCAGTGGTTGTGGAAGGGGGGGGGATACAGATGTATATTGAGATAAATGCTAGAGTGAATATTGCAAAGTTAAGTGGATGTAAGTCAACAAATTTTTATTTACTAACTTGAGCCTTTAGAACAGTGGTTCTCAACATGGGGGTGGTGACCCCTTTTGGAGTCGAATGACAATTTGACAGGAGTTGCCTAACACCCCTCGAGATTGTCAACGATTTTTGGTGCAATTTTAAAGTTGCAACTGCGACAATATTTTCTATAGTAAAGTCACAACAATAGTTCTATAGTAAACTCACCAAAAATATTTCTATAGTAAAGTTGCGACAGTGACAATGTTCCCATATGATTATGTGAATATTGTCGCGGTCGCAACTTTAAAATTGTAGCAATCATAGATAGAGGGTCGCGGCAAAAAAAGGTTGAAAATCACTGCTTTAGAATTTGTTGTTGTAGAGATAAGAATGTTAAATGGGTGACCTGGTCAGTTAAACCAATCAAACTGAATATATCCACTTAGATATGGGTGTTTATGCTAATTTGCCCCATGTCAGAAGACAAATTGTTAAGTGTATACCCACCTTAAGACTGTTATGACGTCTGCAGTAGTCTTTTCACAGGTGGTTGTCCTGTTTACAGCCTACCCTCCTTTAGTGATGAAAATATTAGATGTAGCTTGGCTTCGTTGATCATAATGGGATGTGAGACAGTGATTATTTTGCAAATTTAATGAAATAAACCTTTGCTAGTGGCAAAATTAGCTTTTGGTGACTGGGCTTTGTTTGGGCAAATAATTTTTCTTTTTGTTTTTATGTTTTTTAGTTTTATTTAGCTGTTCTTTCACTGTGCTTACTGAAGGGTCATGAAACAAGATAACGTTGTATTCACTTTACTTTAACAAAATAATCTTTGCCAAAATTATGTGCACTAACTGTTGTGTTTCATATGAGTTGGTTTATGTTGGCAGTTCATAAACAACATACGTTGGTATATTAGATCAGAAACAATGCGTAATAGTTTAATTGGCTGATGAGTAACAAAAAGAAATGTATAATATGAGAGGGGGCTGTAGTCTTTCCATTCCATGCTGTAGAATTTCAAAACAAAAATAACCTGGAACTGGAAGTTGCATGATTATATTTATAAAAGGGCACATAACTCTGATGTGACTTTTATTAACTCAAGTTTTTATTTTATTAAAAAAAAAACCATTTTCAGTTTAAAGGGACATTTATACACCCATTATGATCAAGGCTTGACCAGAATGGTGGCTTAGTGATCCACACGGCATCTGCATGGAGACATAATCTGCATGAAGTTTATGTATTCTACTTGTGTGGGTTTCCTCCAGGTACTCCAAACAATAACATACTAGATTAGTTGGATCCTGAAATTTGAATCACTTCAGGTCACTACTCTCCAATAATTCATTTGTTACTCCTTATTCACTAAACTTAATGAAGAAGCACATTTGATTTGATTTTTTGCATAGAGTGGCATAGTCAGGCCAATGGTAGTGGGGTGCGTAGTCATGTGTAGTGATGCAAATTCCACTAGTGAATTGCAGTTATGTCAGCCTCCCAATTTCCCACGAACTTTGTTATGTGAATAATACATCCTGTTCTATGTCCCCATATCTCTAGCTGTCAATTGCTCAAAGTCTTCATTGTCCCTTTTGAAGGAACAGTCACTTTACATCACATTGGAGCCCTGTCATGACTTCGCCACTTAGATCTGGCAAAGTCAAACTGGAGAATCAGGAGCAGTGCGCCTTGCTGAATTTGCTACTTTAGCAATGTCTGACATTTGGGATATTGGAGAAAGTCACAAGCACACAGTCATTGTAATTCTGCGACCATCATAAAGTCTTAATATGGATGCAAGTTTTCTTCATCACAGAGTTTGATGAATAAGCGGAGTTAGGGAGTTAGACCTTTTAGCAACTGTTCAGACTTTTATAAAAAAAGCCCCATATATACTGTATATTAGTCTTTGTGTATAATTGCATATGGAAACTAACTAGATTGTAAGCTCTACAGAGGCAGGGATTGAAGTAAATCTCTGTAAAGCACTGCAGAATCTGTCAATGACATATAAATAAGAAGAGTAAAACAAAGGTCAATAAAATATATACTGCTGTTAAAGTTAACTTTTATTTGCTCTTTGTTACCATGCAAATGATTTATATTGATAATACAGTTATACAGTATACTCCTGTTGTAATTTCTGTGAATGATCCCTTATCAGTCATTTTGATCATATTATGACTGTTCATATCAGCTGCAGGTGCACTGAAGATTCTAATCAGCACAGCTGATGGTAAACGGTGAAATGGAAGAGTTACAGTAATGCCTTATTGCAGATGTTTTATAAAAGCCTGCATTCTCTATAATCTAATTCAGTTCTAAACATAGATAACTCAGCATAAACATGTATTTTAATTCAGATGGTATAGTGATCTATTAAAATCAGTCTTTGTCTTGTGTACGTCTAGATGATATAGCTTGTATTTAATCTATGCTTCCAAAAACGAAATTCTAAATTGTGTCTATGAAGTAAGATGCTTAGGGGGGAATTCACCATTCAGCGAAGTGAGCTCCGAAGCCTTCGGCTCACTTCGCAAATGGTATTTATTATGCGCTGAATGGTGAATTCCCCCCCCAGCAATTTAGCTTTAAAAATCAGCTTTAGGGCACACTACCGTTATATGTTTTATGTAAAGGGGCTGGTAGAAAAATAAGAGATTTTTAATATCCTAAATGTGTTCTATATGTAAGAGTTTTGTCCATTATGTATTATGTAATGTGTTCAATATGTATAATGTGATAAGGTTATGTAGTAACTCCATCTAGTGGAGTACATAATTATTGCATTCAGAAAATATGTGTTTATGAACATGTTAATCTGGGTGGGGACTCAGAGTTAAAACAAGCTGCTGTTCAGAAGGGTGGTTAGGTTATAACTGTGATAGTTAGCCCTAACTAACGAAGGGTAGCTTCCCCAACAAGGAGTGCAGTGAGCTTAGTGTGCCCATATATCTTGGATGGAAAGTCAGGCACTCAGAGCAGGGTCTCAGTTGGCTTAAAGTGGTAGGTCACAAGGTCTGAAGGCTGGTAGAGTATCCTGGAGTGAGAAGCATTCAAGTTGTGTTTGTCCCAGATGCTGAGAGAGAATTCCCATAAGTAATCCCAAGGAGTGGGGTACCTGTGTACTACCCATAGAAGGGTGAGAGCTGTTCCTGACTCATGTTCCTAATGAACGTTAACTATGCACAAAAGTATGTCCTATGTTTTTAAGATGAATGCTGTACAATAAGTTCCAAGTGTGATACTCTTTGGTGTTTTGTGAATAAAACTATTCCTGTTTGAAGAGCCTCTGGTGCCCATTATGTATTTAAAGGTACAGGCACTACTCCTAATGTAAGCGGGGCCTATCCCTTGAGAGAGAGAGAGAGAGAGAGAGAAAAGCTGTGTGCTGTAATCCACCCCAGGAGTGAATGCAGATGTATACGCTATTGAAGAATGGTCAAAATAGCATTAAACACCATAGAAAACACTGAGCCTGGATGGGATCTCTTTAACAACATGGCTGCTATCAGCAAAAATAATAACAGCCAGAAAGCAATAAAATTCATAAATTTAACTTCAAAGATAACATTTCTACAAGCACTCTACTTAAATAACTGCTATGCCAATCTATATGGGAAATTTGACTATTTTTGGTGTTACTGGTTCTTTAAATTTCCCATAATATCATTTCACTTACAAGCTGAAGTCAGTGGCACGCAGAAGAATGTGTGATTTTTTTTTTGTCTTCATGTAGTCCTTCACGGGAGAAGTGCACATCTAGCATAATACATGAAATTGTAAAGATATCCAGGGGCAGCTATAGTGAAAAACCCCATGGTATCAAGCACAGCATACATACTATGTATATTAGCATACCTATTGTTTTCATCCTGGAAAAGAGCACAATAAAGATGTGTTATAAGTAATGACAAGATAACCTTTACTTAATCGCACTGGCAAAATGTCAGCACACAGTCCAGCGCATTGACTCATGGGATTTGTACCACCTTTCTACTGTTAAGCTAAATCCTCATGTTTTCTTATTTTTTAAATCTGTTACATTTTAGAAGAAGCAATTTAAAAGAAAAATAATGGAATACATACACACGTATTTACACGTATGCTTATATATTTATTTTTCAAAGAAAGAGAATCTCTAAATCGTTTTCTTTCCCCCCCCCCCCTTTGGAGATAAATAAATATTGAAAGAATTATGCAGTCTTATAAAATAATGAAGGTGTCGCTAGCCCCATGTGGTTCCTTTTATAATTATGTTTATGATATTTACTTGCTGATGTTTTGCTATCTTTAACAGTGTGTTTAATTCCTGCAATGTCTTTTTTTTTTACATTGGTGCTCTTCAATTAAATGAATAAATCAGTGTGTGCCTTTTATCATCTCTGTTCATTTCAGTTTGTTATAGAGGTATTATTAAACTTAACAACAAGAAAATATCGACGGGGCCAAATATATATATATCTGTTGCATTATCAAAGAGTGAATTCGCCTGGCCAAATACATTTGTGACAATTCGTATCAATTTGCCCGCTGTGTAGTAAAGCCAGTTGTGCGTTAACAGCTTCCTGTATTGTCGCTGCATTGGAGCAAATTGTTATGTAACAATGTCTGATCAAAGTTAGCATTTGTCATTAATTGATGTATTCAAGTGAAATGATATCATATTCACATGGATCTGTTATGACACCATAACTATATTTTTCTATATTAATGTCAACATATTGGCAATCTATATAAATCATAAGAATTGTCACTATTTTGTCTCACTGTGATTGACAGGATTATTGTATAAACTAGAAATTGTTTTTTCGATTCAGTTTTATAGCAGATAATTCTTAGCTCATGTTGACTTGGGGTCTCCGCACTTTTTATAAGTAAAATGTTGGCAGAATATTAATAGGAAACCTGCCATAAGCCCCCAGTTCATCATTTTTATTTCTACTCAGTATAATTTCACTTTAATTATAATGACTTTAATAGATATCATGTACTGTATTCGAAGAGCAACATGTTGTATGACAAAACATTTTGGGGCTTATTCATGAAAGGTTTGAATTCACATTTATTTGGCATTTCCCCATATTTGGGTATTCAGCAAATTCGAGACCAATTCAATAGCTTACGACAGTCAAGGACTTAGAGCAATCACACCATTTTACATGCGAGGACACAGGTAAGTCACTTATTCATTAAGCATCGAAGTCTGTCGCAGCAGCGAATTTGACAAGGCAAATTTTTTTCGAATTCACCAATTTTACTGTACCAGATTAAAGTGGCAAATTAGGGGCTGATGGCAGGACTCCTTCT
Organism: Pipa parva; assembly: GCA_019650415.1. Lineage (NCBI taxonomy): Eukaryota > Metazoa > Chordata > Amphibia > Anura > Pipidae > Pipa > Pipa parva. The sequence goes on from WMED01020881.1 coordinate 10,164, forward strand.
GTCTGTCTGACTATTTCACAATACACCAGAGACTGTTACGGACTTGTTCACATAATTCACTATGGAAATCCTATGTTTAGTGAATAAAGAGTAGAGAATCAAAGTGTAACAACCTGAAGTAACGAGAATTCACTTCAATAGTTGAATTTTCACTTTGATGAATAAGATATATATATATATACATATATATATATATATATATATATATATATATATATATATATATATATATATTTAGCTCTCTCATTCATTACACTGTGCTGCTTTAAAATCTGACTGAGAATGATTTGGACTGTGCTTAAATCATAGCACAAGACATGGAGCAGAAACGTACTTTCACACTTCTGTTTCAACACTGATGAGATTTCAACACTGGGCCTCAGTATCAAAAATCCAAACAGTCACGTACAGCTATGGATTTACATCTATTTGCCACTTCTCCATGTTTGCTTATCGAATAAACTCTGGGAAGTGGCGAATACACGACTAATTCGAGCATCTGCCATAGTTGAGAATTTAAGGAGCTCTTTGCATCACTTTGTGTACGCATGCATAGGTACTTCTACTATTGACTAAGTGGAGTAGTGTGTCGAAGGAGCGAATGCAACTAGGTTAACTGCTCCAAATTCACTGGTTTGACTTAACCATTTCAAAGTGGTGAATTGGGTGGTTGATGGCAGGGCTCCAGTGTTGTGTAAGACAACTATTCATTCAAAAGTGACCATGGCAACTGACTAATTGACAACATGAGCTAGGAACAAGGTAACATAGAAATAGAATATTCTCAGAATTCAGTCAGTTGGATATAATGAGGATTACATCACTGCCCTTCACTAGTCGAATTTGCCTCACTCTGCATGACTTCCCATCCTATTTCTATTTACCTGACTACACTACACTATGCATGTGACAGCAATCACAACTCACTGCTTGTTTGGCAAGTGTATTCTCCACTTAGTCACAAATTCACTCAGTCTTGATTATTTTGGCAATGTGAATCGAATTGTAGTGAGCTGAATTCACCCTTTTGACAATGAGTCCCTCTGTCTATTCAGACTCCTAAATAAGGTCAGTGTAGTAATCAATCCATTAACCTTAAAAAACTATCATTTATTGTAATTCATTTTTTCATGCAATAATACCCAGTGTATAGAATGAACTTGTATCAAGTCCATTTTTCAGTATCATTAAGAATATTAAATATAACACCTCATACTGAAATAACAGTAGATTGTCATTTCCTTCCATTCAGTCTAATAAACATCAATATACTCTGAGATGAGCTATGGAGATATGGGAATAAGGATATTATTTTTTCTAAACAATACAATCAATATAACCAGTGAACTATCATTTTAACATGACGTTCTACTGGCCACTGGTTTTACTGAGGTTTTTCAATCTGTGCTTGTTAGAGGGGCAGCATGGTAGGCTCCCATTGGTATTAAGAAAATATATAGGCAAATAAAACTTCATAACCCATGGACCTATATTTTACTGAATATGTGTCAGAAAATAAAGTGAATTTAAGCATATCTTCTTAATGGTACATATGTTTTATAAGTCAAGGAATTTTCCTAGATTCAGTCCTATTTCTGGTTGGCTGTACAGTAATATTTATAGCACAACAGCACTGGAGGTACCTGTACTCTTTGTCACAACTGTATGTGTCTGGGTACATCCACCCATTATATTTTAATGCAGGAGCCTGATTTGTTAGGCCACAAGCAAGGCCAACAACTACAATATTCTGGAAAGAAACAATTATGTTCAACTGCACGTTATTAGGAGAATATCTCCATTTTATTGGTAGTGTGCTGAGTGTAGAAATATAGGGGGGAATTCAGCATAGTGCGAAGTGAGGTGCGGAGTGTTCGCCTCACTTCTGA
>WMED01020883.1:0-10687 GCA_019650415.1 Pipa parva
TATAAAACAAATTTTAAAAGGCTTTTTTTCTTTTAGAAAACCTATTTAAAAAATGTGAAAAAAATATTTGCCTAATCCAGCGGTTCTCAACCTGTGGGTTGCGACCCCATTTGGGGTCGAATGATGATTTGCCTGGGATCGCCTAAGACCATTGGAAATATAAGGATTAAATGGGATTGCCCAATAATAATTAATAAATGGGGGTTGCAAAATCACGGGGAATTATACTGAAGGGTCACGGCAATAAAAAGGTTGAGAACCACTGGCCTAATCTGTAGTTCCCCTTTAAATTATTCAAATGATATAATCTAGTAATTCTAGCCCAACATGCCAGAGTGGGAAATATATATACTGCATATATATAATATAGTGAAGAACATCGCAGGAAGTAATATTGTGTTTTGTCCAGCGCATAAGTAAAAATAAACAGCATGCTCTTTCTATTTAAATGAGATTGGTGTGCCCATATATATGATTATAAGAACAGAATTAAATCCTTCAATATCACCACTTCTGAATGTCAACGAAGAACAGCAGAATCAAGGGGAACTTACACAAACTGCTGACCGTACAATTCTTTCATTAACACTGATCCAGCGGCTGAATAAAATAAATAAGTGAAAGGAGGGCAGTAGTAGGTGCTGTCAGGAGGAGATTAAGGAGAACTAATAATAAATTCACTCTTAATATAATGTGTTTCCTGTGCTGACGCTCTGCTTCTTCAGCTCTCTTCTCAAAATAAAGAAAGATTACAGGGGGGTTTTTTTAATTTTTTTTTTTTTTTTGCTTAATATAAAAATATTTTTACACAGTTTGGAATACCTTTACTTAAACAAGAATTAAATGAGAAAAGAAGAAACTGATTTATAAGAAGAGTTGAACCCCTACTTATTCTCTCTGAAACCAGGTGTAAGATACAGGGTTATTCACTAAGGTGCGAATTCGACTTTTGGATTTGCAAACAGCGGATTCCCATAGCAAATCCACTACAATTTCCCCATTGTAAGGTCGCGACAATTTTTCAATGTAAAGACTGTGGCAATTTTCCCATAATAAAGTCGAGACTGCGACAATATTCTCATTATAAAGACGCGACTGTGAGAGTAGCAGCCTATTGCGACTGTCTTTATCTGGCGAATTCGAACCTATACGCAACAATTCAGAATTTAGTAAATAACCCCTACAGAGGTGACTATTGCACACCCCAAGGGCAGATGCCAGAAAATAGCAGAAAAGTGCTTAATAAAGAAGAGGGGAAAAACTTTAAAAGGAAAACTTGTAAAATTGATTTAAAAGAATATGTTTTTAACATAAACATTTAATATGCAGACAGAGGTTATCGGAGACCATAAGCAGTTGGTCTTTACTCTTGGCGGTTTTTTTTTTTAATAAAAACATCTTTCTTGTTGTCAGGGTCACTCATTATAGCAACCAGAATATAGACTGAATGTAAATATTGTATTAGTATTAATACTGTGATGTGTTTATTTTGACTTTGTCTTTTGTTCTTTCAGACAAGGGTAACACCCCATGGTGTCCAGTTTGTATTTTTTTAATTTAAACAAATCTTCAGTGTTGGGGTAGGTAAGGTACAGCATTAATTACAACCCTTCTGTTGGAAGAAGCCAGTCAGGCTGTGTTAAGGGCAATGACAGATGAAGTGTTTTTATGTTGGCATTTAAAGTCAGTACTAGAGCTCAGTTAAAATGCAAGTAAAGAGACATGGCTACCTCTTCTTCTGTCATTATGCCTGGGCTCTGAAAACCTAATAAGAAAATACAAATGCTCACTTCCCACTAATAATGACAAATAGCCACTTCTTTATCTCTTCCCACTAGACCAGGGGTCGGCAAAGTGCGGCTCTGTAGCCACCTTGTTGTGGCTCGGTGTGCATCTCATAAGCCAAGCCCATGACCTCCAACGCCTCTTCTGATTGGCTGTTGGCAGGTCATATGGTTGGGAGAGAGCGCTCCTCCCCCTTTGCGGCTCCTTCCACTAGTGATTCCAGCCAGTAACATTTTATTTATACTCTTCTACCACTAGTGATCCCAGCCAGTCACATTTTATTTATACTCTTCTACCACTAGTGATCCCAGCCAGTCACATTTTATTTTATACTCTCTTCCCACTAGTGATCCCAGCCAGTCACATTTTATTTATACTCTCCTCCCACTAGTGATCCCAGCCAGTCACATTTTATTTATACTCTCTTCCCACTAGTGATCCCAGCCAGTCACATTTTATTTATACTCTCCTCCCACTAGTGATCCCAACCAGCCAGTCACATTTTATTTATACTCTTCTACCACTAGTGATCCCAGCCAGTAACATTTTATTTATGCTCCCTTCCCACTAGTGATCCCAGCCAGTCACATTTTATTTATACTCTCCTCCCACTAGTGATCCCAACCAGCCAGTCAAATTTTATTTATACTCTTCTACCACTAGTGATCCCAACCAGCCAGTCACATTTTATTTATACTCTCTTCCCACTAGTGATCCCAACCAGGCAATGTTATAAATTCTAAAGTTAAAGAGAGGAAGGTGAAAGAGACTGGAGATTAATGTAACCAGGTGTCATTGTTTCTCATTGCCAGTATTAAGGGACTTAAATAAACAATTATTACTTAAACAGATATTATTACTCTGTCCAGCATTACTGTACAAAGAGTTAAGGCGCAGATTTTGAAATCATTTTCTCCAGTAGATTCATCATCCTTTCCTGAAGCTGAAGGCTTTGTACTTGGATGATGTTTTGCTGGTCCAGTATTCGGCGGACCTCCCTACATGTTTCCTCCATGGCTCTGCTTAATTTCTTCTGCTCCTCCAGCATACTCTCCATAATTTTCAGCTTCTTTTTTTGGAAACTGAAGGCTTGCAACTTCCTCTTCTTGACTCCTCTCTCACCAGATCTGGGAGGAAAGGGAAAAATAATACAAATGTAAATGTAACAAGTACCTTAAGAAACCCCATTTAGAAACCTGCAGTGTTGAACTCGTTATAGGTGTACTACATTTGCAACTGGGTAGGACCAGAGAAGGGGCAGCTAAGCCCAACAAGGTGTTAATAAGGTGTCAGACCCCAAAAGGTGGTAGGCAGATATCTTCCCCTAAGCACTTTAGTTGGTATTAAAATGTCCTCAAGAACACTGTCGGACTAACCTACCAGGACACAAGAGAATTTTACAATTGGTTCAGGCCTTAAAGTGCCCTCCTGGAGTTTCAGACTTCAGCAACATGGCATATTATATGGGGTGGTTTACAGCAGGTGTTAAACTGTAGACAAATAATAGGAGGACAATCATAGGAAATGAAAAAGTGAAGAGAAAAGAAGAAAATATATTTAGCATTATATCTCTTGATCCTTCTTGGGCCCCAGTACCAGGGCTGGTATTGGAGGATGGGGCAAAGAGGGCAATTGACCAGGGCAATTCAACTTCAAAATGGCTCCCAGTATCATTTTGAAGATAGCAGACATTCCCAGCTCTGCTCCAGCACTGCTAATTGGAAGCTGAGTTAAGAGTGTCTGGGAATTGGACAGAATCTCAATCCCACTCTTAGCTTCTGATCAGCAGTGCCTGAGGATAGCAGAGATGGTTAAGCAGTAGTGGTCTGTAGTCTGCTGCCAGGGGATGCCCTTGAAATCAGGGGGGCATTGGGAGATCTGGAGGGTGGTGGTTCTGGGGAAACAATGCAGAGGCCCCACAAGGTCCAAAACTGGCCGTGTCCAGCACCCTTTGTTACCCCTGAGGATGCACTGCTATGCTATAATATGGCCAATCATTGCAGAGTAACTGTGTATTTGTTGATTATTTTATTCCATAAACATTCTATAATTTGCAATACCCAGAGTCCAATTTATTAGCTTGGGGTGCCCACCGACCTACAAAACACATATAGATAGCAGAAGGCTGACGTTCAGGACTGATACCTAAAATAACATATAAATAATATATCTATATACATTACTATGTAAACAGGAATGTTATGTTAGTCAATGTTACCTGACTTTATATGACTGAAGGCTGGTAGAACTTTCGGAATTTTCATCCTCGTAACAGTCTTCCCTCTGCTCATAAGTGAACTGATTGTAGGGCAAGTAGAGGGGAGTAGACTTGGCTGATGGAGACTGTGAGGCCTCTGTCTGAGATGTGGAAGCACCAGGCTGAAGCTTCCCATCACTGTGCTCAGGCAGTTTGGATAAGATCCGATCAATGGTTTTAAAGTACGGCCAGTCAGGAGGGGCAGATTCCCCATCACTCATACATTTTAATTTCCTACCAATAAAAAAAAAAAAAATAATTGCAATGCAAAAATTAGCACACAACTACCAGCATCCTCTGCAGATGCCTAGTCACTAGGATTACGCTAGTCTAGTGTTATGGCTCTAGTTTGCAGACAAGAGAACAGTGATAATAACTGAATATTCTGGGGGATGTGGAAGACACTGCAGTCACTACCCGGGAATAACAAATCATCATCAGACAAAAACACAATTAGTAAATATTGCACATAAACAATATAATCATAGAGTGTGGCAATAAACACTCACAACAAACAATGATCAGTATTAATATTGACATATAGATGCAATTCTGGTGGGTGGATCCTATAACATAGTAGATTGCATGGCTGGGGGAGACACTGGTCATACATTTTCGGGGATTTTGTCTGAGAAACTAACCCCCCTTTGATCAGAATTCTGCTTCTGCGCTTGATCAGTGATGTTGGAAAGGTAACAGGAAGTGAAGGGGATCGCCGTGCTGGGATTGCTGGAAGTAGATTGGCAGGAAGCAGGAACAGTATATAAACCCCCCTCAAAAAAAACTCGCCCCTACACTAAGAAGCCTTTTAGTTCTCCAAAGCTACAGTAGTGGTGGGCTACATATTATTATTTTGATATCACTTGTCTTTTAGTTTGGACCCAATCCCACACCTTTTGTAGTCTATTGTAAGAAATAAAACCTGCTTTGTTGCTAGGGTAACAAACAATAACACCTAAAAATGAAAAGAAAGGAAGACTCAGAGGTTATTCACTAAAGTCCAAATTGTTGCGTATAGGTACGAATTCGACAGATAAAGACAGTTGCAATAGGCTGCTATTGTCGCAATCACATCTTTATAATGAGAATATTGTCACAGTCGCGACTTTATTATAGGAAAATTGTCGCAATCTTAACTTTAAAAAAAATTGTTGTGAATTTACAATGGGGAAATTGTCACAGATTTCTGCTGTTTGCGAATTCGACAGTTGAATTTGTACCTTGGCAAATAACCGCCCAAATGCTTGTGGGCGAAATTTAATAAATTCGGAAAAGCCCAATTTCGCTTTTATTCCCACGAGATCTCGGAAGTTTCTTGCGGGAAATATCGCAAGATTTTTTTCATTCGATATTTACCGAAAGAAACTTTCAATCTCGATTTTTCAGTGTAAAGGTAGCCGTACAACTAATGTAAAGTAGGGCTACCTTTCCATCGAAAAGTTCGTTCGAAAATATCGAGAGATTTTTACTGGACGAACAGTCGAAGTGTTCTCGCAATAAACACAGAAAAGCGAAATTGGGCTTTTCAGAGTTCATAAAATTTTGCCCTATATGTTATATTTAAGGTGAATATTCTTATGGTTCATTATAGTATCTTTACCTATAATATATATGTAGTATCTAATGTATAAATGTATATAACTACTGTAATGAAATACTATTCCCATTGCAGCGTATTTCACAGTAATTAGAGAAGCATTTGTCCATGAAGGATCTTCCAGCACATGATACACAGTCAAATATTTCTCAAGATTAATAAAACCAATTTATAAAAGTAGAAGGAATGCACATTAATATTCAGGATAAGAATCACTTAGGCACATTCATTTTCCTTCAGTGTATTTGGCATTTTCAAATGGAATTCTGAAAGCCCCTGTAGAGAGGTAATATAGAAAGATTAATGCTACAAGGGGAATTCAATTAGAATGGAAGACGAATGTGTTCTAAGTTACGGGTCTTAATAAAAACCCACCTAAAGATGTATAAAGTGACTTGTTAGATTGTGACCTTGTCATATCTACTGTGTATACTGGAGTAATAAACATGTCACTGCTAGTCATATACATGACAATTAGGTCTCATTATAGCGCTACTGATAGCAATGCTGCTCCACCCTATTTATAGTGCTCATATCATTATGATATCAATGTAAGTAAAACAGTGGCAGAATGTGCAATTCGTGCTTCAATTCTATACTGCTTTATTGCTCACATAAAAGTAGCAGCTTCTATGGGAGATTCTTAAGTTTTGAGTGGGTAAATACTTATTTCTATCTTCTGTTTTATGCTCCAGTGTTGCCCCCTGCTCTCAATAGCTTGCCTATGTCTTCTGCTCTTGACAAGTGCTGCAGTCCTCTTCACTTCCTGTTCCTAGGTGAATTCTGTGAATTGTGCAAGCGCATTAGCAGTATTTTGCTGTAAATCTGCTACTGCACTTGCTCTATTCTTCAAAACTCATAGGAAAAGGAAGTGAAGAGGAATCACATCACTTGTCAAGAGCAGAAGACATCAGCAAGCTAGTGAGAGCAGGGGGCAACACTGGAGCATAAAATGCCTACTGGTAAGTATTTCCACCCTTAATAATCACCCCTAGAAGCAATGAGCCTTTACTTCTACTTTAAAGACAACACCACTGATTCACAAACATTTGGGATGAAGGTAGAGATTGGTTTTCAGAAACAAATTATTATTTACTGTGACATATGAAATCTCCTTCCACATTTCATCACCCAGGACACATTGGAGCACAAGGCAGTGTTTAAGCACCCCACCATAATTGGATGGTTGAATACCCAGACAATAGTAGTGTCATAGCTGACTGAGGTGGGAATTCACTATCCTCCGAAGTGAGGTGCGTAGTCTTCGCCTCACTTCGGAATGACTGAGATGCACATGCTGATGTCCTGCGCGCGGACATCAGCATGCTCATTAAAAGGATTCCCGTCTCGGCGAGGCAACTCTTATGCTCTCGCCGAGATGGGAATCCCTTTAATGCGCATGCTGATGCCCGCGCGCAGGACATCAGCATGCGCATCTCAGTCATTCCGAAGTGAGACGAAGACTACGCACTTCACTTTGGAGGATAGTTAATTCCCCCCTGAAACTGAGACATGGCTAAGGAAACAAAGGCTTTTTTTGTGGCAGAAATAAATCAATTAAGAAAATGCAACCCTTCTACACCCTATGACCTGGATGAAATAAACACAATGTGGGAAACTTTTCACAAACCTCAGCTTCAAAATATGAAAAATTCAAATTAAGGGGGTTATTCACTAAGGTGCGAATTCAACTGTCTAATTCTCAAACAGCGGATTCTCACAGTGATTCCGCTACAATTTCCCCATTGTAAAGTCCTGACAATTTTTTAAAGTTAAGATTGCGACAATTTTCCCATAATAAAGTCACGACTGCGACAATATTCTCATTATAAAGAAGTGACTGCCTTTATCTGGCAAATTTGCACCTATACGCAACAATTCGGACTTTAGTGAATAATAAATCTTTAAGTATCACCAGGGAAACCTAAATGTGTTTTGAGAGCATCTGGCATCTTCTCCAGCCACTGACTGGTCTACCAGATTCAGAACAGGTATAAGAAATCCACTTAACCCTCTAAGACCCGGTACAAGTAGGGGTCCATATGACATCTAGTTCTCATTCTCTCAAACCCCTCTAAGCACTGTACCAAATACATCAGTAATATGATTTATCCTTGTTAGATTTACTCTCTGTGTTTAATGCAAGTTTTTTCTAAGGCATTTCGGAAGCAGCCAATCAGTATCAAGGAGGTATAATGTCTATTTGACCTTACACTATTACTAAATGACCCATGCACTCCAATGTGCACCCAAGTATGTACAGACACTATTGCATCAGGGCACTTATAACCTAAATTGATCCCTCCGGGTGCTTTTCCTTTTCATTTGTTTCTGTGAGTGCATGCAGAAGAGACTGTATGCGAGAGAGGCATATTTGTGTACATTATAGCAGCAGGGTTGCACGCTGGAGTAGAAATGAGTGAAAAATTAGATATATACTCATATAAGAGATCCTCTGTTCCTACACTGTCTGCTTAGTTAGTTGCTCCTTCTTGAATGCAACATGTGACTGCTGCAAGTCATTATACTACGTTTAAAGGTGCACAATTTCACTCTTAATAAATGTGCATAAATACATCTTTACAATGAAATATGTTCGCTTTTAACTTAACCTGTGAATAATTATTTTAAACACGTTTAAAATATGGCTTTGAGGAAACCTTACTAAGTATTCAATTTTATTTAAAGCAGCGGTTCTCAACCTGTGGGTCGCGACCCCGGCGGGGTCACCACGTGACATGAGTACGCGATGACGTCATCACGCTATGTGCAGTGACATCAAGGCCGGGGGTCGCGGCCACTAAAAGGTTGAGAACCGCTGATTTAAAGGGTATGTATAACCTGTCTGTAAAGAAAGCTCTATTTACATATTGTCAATCAATAAATCAATTAAGAAACTCCTGACTCACCTCTTAACTCAGCAGGGCTCAATATCCCATTGTAACTGCTTTGTTTCTGTAAACAAGTTCCAGGTATGGGAAGTGAAAACTTATAGCCACACCCCCTCCTCCCTGACTTCTTTGTCCACTGCTGACCACACAGGCAGTCAGACAGGTCTTACGGTCTTATTTGCACATGCTCAGGGTTATAAACAGGGTTTTTAGATAAGGAGAGGGGGAGGGGTTTTACGCACAAGAATTACTCTCTGTATAGTAAGTGATGTCACTCGTGGGGCAGGGCTTATCAGCACTGCACAGGAAGAGTCTGTACACAGAAGGGCTGTGTTCAAGGACTGTTTAAACAAGAGGCAAGTACCACTAATCTCAAAATCATTTTTGCATTTTAATGTTTAAGTTGGCTTTCTATATGTACACGTCACATGTCAAATAGAAATATTGTTTTATCCAAAATTTTCATACCCTTTAAGTCTAGTACTAATTGTCCCGATTAGACTGTTCAGTGAACCTGCAAGTGGCTGAATGCTCGGCCACGTCCAATCACATTTGCACAAGTTGGACCTGCAGGATCAAAAAGGATGGACTTGCAGGTGTAAAATGGAGTCCTTTCCCTTTAAGAGAGATTACAAAGGGAATTTGCAACTGTATAGGCCAGGGATGGCGAACCTATGGCACGCCATAGAGAGCACACAGAGCCATCGCCAAACCCCTGCCTTCAGAACATGCCACGGACCCGATCTGACAGCTTTCAGGCTGGATCCGTGGCCTGCACTGAAGAAGAGCACACGAGCAGGGGAGTTCTCCTCCCCCGATGCATGTGCGCTCATCCTCCTGGCGCTGGGGTGATGAGGTCACTCACCAGTGCTGGCACTTCGGGGGATGCGCTCATGGGTGACGTCACCTTTTTGGCACTCCGTGCCAAAAAGGTTCGCCACCCCTGGTATAGGCAATATGAGTCCTTTTGTTTTAAAGCTTCTAAAAGTTTACAGCTGCCAACATTAGCTTCTTTGTTAATACTAACTGTATTTTGAATAATGTTGCTCAGTGCATAGAATACATTTTAAGAAATCAGAATAGGTTAAATGCATGGGTGTGAAGGTGGTGCCCCCATGGAGGACCTCCATAGCTTCCAACCCACATCCTCCTCCTCCTGTTAGCTTCTCTCTAACGCCCATCCTCCTATACAGTGGTGCCAGCTGTCGCACCATGTCATAGTGTAACACGACAGTGATATAATTTCAGACCGGCCATGCCCCCCCAAAAAGATTCTGTTGACACCCACGGATGAATGGTGTGAAATTTGGTAACAAATATGCTGTGGGTTGGTCTAGTATAACCACAGTACCCATTGCAAGATAGATAGGTGGAGTTTAAATGATCTGAGGCCTAACACTCAAAATGTGGGCCTTCTTAAGGGAAACAGTTGAACTGGCATTACTAAAAGTCTCCAGGATAATGGATAATCAGGACTAAGACTGACCAGGTCTAGTAAGCCAAAGCAACCAATCAGATGTTTGCTTGTGTTATTCTAGACCAGTGAATGCCCACTGTTGATTGGTTCCCCTGGGTTCTTGTACCTCCCCTACCTTTGCCCCTAATGATTTATCCCCATGTTCATGATTCCAGTTGGAACATACTTAGCTCAGGAGCAGACATTTTTCCCTGTAAGTCTGAAAGCACTTTTTTTTCCACCGCTAGAAAGAAAAACAATCAAGTTTTTAACATTTTCCCAATCACGAAACAGAAAAAAAAAAGTGTCAATAAACAGCTTACCTGTACTGGAACGTCATGTTTGTAATTTTGATTTTTATTTCTTCCCCATGACGATGTTCTCCAGTCATTTCGAAGAGCTTGTTAGCCATTCGTTCATAGACTTTGGCGTTCCTTTTAGTCTGTTTTAGTTCCTCAAAGAATTCTTCCCAGACCAGCATTAAACCCCTCATTTCTGCATCAGTCCAGTTCCTTGCTCTCCTATGCTTCTCACTCTGAGAGGAAAGAATATAACTGGGGATTTCAGCTGCAGCCATTTCAGTTGCTGCTGTAGCTGGTGAAAGGGTTGTTAAAAGAGAACACGTTAGATTTTGTTTTTAAGTTCAGATCTCCTTGCCTAGTCAGGCATGCGTATGTTTGTATAGCTTGGGGGGGGGGGGG